>APFE030274609.1:86917-164228 GCA_000404065.3 Pinus taeda | reverse complement strand
ATATTCTTGTGTACTTGTTTATATATGCATGTATATGGTTAATGCACATCTGATCCTACATTATTTATGAATTTAGATCCTTGTTTCTTGCATAGTAGTATGTTGCTGTGATTCCACAGGTCATTTTCAAGCTGGGTAGACAAAGAAGAAGCGACAAAACTCTATCAAGAAAGAGAGGAAATCGAGCGCAAGACTCAGGTTGGCCCTCTTTGTTCTCCTATCATCTATTTTCATAAAAGGAATCAATAGTAGACTTTGATTGTTTGTTTCTAAGATAGCCACCCATCTTAGTGGGAATAGTAGCATCCGTGCGGACACTATTCCCGTATAACATTTGGGAGGGTTGGACCAGTGGCCTACTGACTTGCACTGCCACCAACAAAGAAAGTCTAAGATATTTTCTACATTTGATTTCTTAAGAGATAGGTCCAAGATGTTGATCATATTATTTATTCATCTGCATTGCAGGTGGAATTGGAGGGAGATTTCTAGCCACAACCTTAGTGCATTTTACAACAGAAAAAACTCATGCTCTAGAACCCAGCATTAAAGCAAATTAAAGTGTAGTGGGAGCACTTGGGGCCCGATGAACCTACATGGGAGATGGATGATTAGATACAGGCTGTGTATTCTTCTTTTTCTGCTAGTTGAGAAGATGTTTTTTTTTCATCCATTTTTACTTATATTTATATATGCATGTGTATTATAAGTACTGAAATGGGATGTGTTATAAATCTCCAATAAGTAGTATGGTGTCAATGGTTTGAATAGTCTGATATAATTTAAATACTACATGGAGATGTGTTATAAATCTCTAATAAGCAGTATGGTGTTCATGGTTTCAGCAGTTCGATATGATGTAAATATTGCATTGAGTTGTGTTAGAAAACTCTAATAAACAGTATGGTGTTCATGGTTTTAGAAGTTTTGTATGATGTAAATGATGCATTGAGTTGTGCTATAAAGCTTCATGGGTGACATGTTTTTCTGGTTATAAGTATCATTGAACACCGAGGATGGTGTTCCCCAAATGGGAAGGGGTTTGTAACAACCCCTGGTTGATTTTCCATGTAACTAAAATAAGTACAAGATCACGGGACACATATTCCAAGCTAAATGGTGGAAAAACATTATAGTGGAAATCATTTGTTGTTTAATAATGGCTATGGAAATTGGAAAAGGAAAAGAAGTAGTAAATGGAATTTAATCATGAAAATAAAGGAAGATTAGAGAAAAGGATGGTGAAGAGACACAAATTTGCATGCAAGGGAAATTAGAGGAAAAATGAAGAAAAATATGAAATCAATAATAAAAAGGCATAAGAGAAATAGTTCACATCCTTTGGCTTAGTTTTTTTTAGTTTAGCATTTGGCTCTCTTACACTCTTGTAAACTTAGAGTATTCTTGGATCACTCTAGCATTCATTTGGATTTGGAAGAAGACAAGCAAGAAAGCAAAGGGAAAAGAAAGGATAGTAAGGAAGTGCAAGGAGACAGTTGGACGAACAACTATAGTAGGTTTACTCTGCAGGTAATAGGTTGCATCTGTCATATCCTTGTTGGTTTTTGGATGCATGGTATATGCATGTGATTCCTTGGTTATGTGTTGTCATTGGCATGGAAATTTTCCTAGATTGAAAATGGTTTCAACCTTGCCTTGCAATTTCCTTGATAGCCATGATGTAATGGTGTCCCAATTTGGTTTTATGATTGGTTCTCATGTTTCCTATCATTGTGGGTTGGGAAAAATTATCTAGAGCCATAAAACAACTGCAGATCCATGGATGTTGTTAATTGAGGTGGGACATCTATGGAGTCATGTGACATCTTGGGTTCCTTGGAGGATCTGAGTTGAGTTACTAGTTCCTAGAGCATTGGACAACTTAGGTATAGACCAATCTAGTTAATGTCAGATATTTCTGGATTTTATAGGTGAGATCACTGTTCTTGAGGGTTGAAGTGGTTTCGTATTTGGAAGCCGTTGTTGGTTTTATTTTGGTTTAACCCTTATGATCCCACATTCCTGCTTGGAATATCGCGTGGGGGTGATTGGTTGAAAGAGAGATTTCATTTATCCAATTCTATGGTCAAGTGGTATGTGGAATCTCTTGAATTGTTTGGAATTTCCATATGTTAAAATGAGTTATTTTCCTATTATGATCTATTAGCACTTATATTGGTTATTATGGTGGTCTTATGGCTAATTTGTCATAGTTTATATTCTAGTTATATGCTAGTTATATTCAGGGATTTATGATGTCCTCTAGCTATGGATCTCTCTCATGATTTCTTAGATGATTGAATGGTTGATGAATGCATGGGCTAACGAGTGTTGTTACATCTAGCTTGAGAGGGTGTTGAGCCTTCTTACTAATTTTTGGATGAAGTTTAGAAGTTTATGGTCAAATATCCATTGGTGACCTGTATCTTATATGTTTACTATATATTTTACAAAATGCCTATATTGTAATAGGCATGTCTAGGTCAAGATCCGACTCAAATTTTCATTGTTTAGCATTGTTCTAATCATTGTTATGATTCTGGAAAGTTACAGGTAGTTCTAGGCAGTGACTTGGAGGCTAGCCTAAAAAAGTGGCATAGATCTTATCACTGCATACATAAAACAAAGGAAATCAGGTCATAACCAGATGGGTATAGGTCTATGGATGCGGTTATAGCTTCCCAACCGCATGCATGAAGCATTATGGGTGCAGTTGCGGAGTAAAACTAGTGAAAAAGAGTTCCTACTTATGGATTGATCACCTTAGGTAGTTAGCAGGCTCCTAAGTGATCTATAATCTCTGATGGATGTTAATTTACTTCTGGTTTGTATGCCCCATGTCCATAACTTGGACTTGGAGATCAGTTCATATCATAGTGACAGTTAGCTGATGTTTACCTTGGAAATCCTATAAAAGTGGGTAAATATGGGAGGTGTTGTTACAAAATATTTCACTAGGATTTTTCCATAATTCTAGTTCTAAATAATAGTGCATCAACCTAAGATCCCTAATATAAAATTTAGAATACAACTCCCTATTACTTTGAATAGCAATATGCTCCACACATGCTAGAAATAAGTCATCGACATCAAATAATATAATAACAGGTCCATCCTTATCAACCTTGAAATATAAGTTTTGATTAAAATTATTTTTGGAGAAACCAAGTCTTGTCAGGTAACTCTCAATTTGAGAGTACCAGTCTCTATGGGATTTCTTATTTCCATACAAGGCTTTCTTCAATTTGGAAACATGAGACTATCTTCCACAAACCTCAAAACCTTGAGGTTGTTCTATGTACACTTCTTCCTCAATCACACCATTGAGGAAATAAGTATTTACATCCATGTGATGTAAATTCCAACCTAGACAATAAGTAAGATAAATAATAGATCTAATGGTAGTGTAATTGCTAACTAGAGAAAAACTCTCATCATAGTCTTCTCCCTCTTCCTGACAAAATCCTCTAGTCACAAGTATTTCCTTGTATTTGTCAATACTACAATCCCTTGCATGCTTGATCTTCTATACCCATTTGGAGGTGACCACAGAATTCCCTTAAGGTCTTAGCACAATCTCCCATACATCATTCTTCATGATTGATTGGTATTCCACTAGCATTGTATCCTTCTAATCATGTTGGCTAGTTGGTTATTCAAAGGTGGAAGGCTTAAAATCAATGAGATTTGTAATTAATGCTACATATCTAAAATACCTCTTCAGTATCTTTCTTTCCTTTAAGGCGTCGCATGATGCTACGTGTCCTCTTACTTCTTGCAAGGTAAATATATTCCAAGATGGCCTCTTCCTGATATCAAGAACAACAATCAAATCCATTGGTTCGACAAACCCTTCTCTCTCTTATTTCAAATCTATGAAATGTTGTAAAGAATTGGATGGACTAGAAAATTCTTATTTGGGAGCCTCATTCTCTTCATCCTCATCAAAATTCATTAGAACTTCTTTAGATTTATAATAGACAACATTCTCATTAAAGGCCACGTCCCTACATACTTCAACCTATCTTTATCATAGAACATAGACACTATAAGCCTTGTATGACTCACTATATACAAAGAATATTATTTTCTTTCATGAAGGATATAGCTTCTTTCTATTATCTTCTGGTATATGGATATAAAATAGACAACCAAATATTATCAATTTTCCAACCTGAGGTTTTTTTCTAGTGAATGCTTCTTCAGGAGTCTTAATTTCCAAAATTCAATTAGGACTTCTATTTTGGATATAAATATCTTTCATCCATGCTTCACCCCATAGGAACATAGTCAAGTCATGATCATGCATCATATCCTTAACATATTCTTCGATGGTTTTTTTATTTCTTTCAACAACTTCATTTTGTTGTGGATTATAAGGGACTACTAGTTCCCTATTAATCCCAACTTCTTTATAAAAGGAGACAATCCCTTGGAAGTAGATTCGCCTCCATTATCAGGCGTAAGGAACTTGATTTTCTTTCCCTTCAAGCTTTCCACTTCATCCTTAATTCCTAGAACTTGTCAAAGACATCATCCTTTGTCTTCATGGATTAAATACATGTCTTGTGAGAGAAGTTATCAATAAAGGTTCCATAGTATAAAGAGTCTTCAAGGGATTTCATTGGAATTTGACCACATACATTAGAATGGAATATATCCAAAATTTAATTGGATCTACTTTTAGTACTTGGAAAAGGATTCTTGACATTCTTCCCAAGCGCACATCGTTTACAGGCTTCTTCATGTTCTATTTGCAAATCTAGAACACTTGAAACCATTTTTTGCACTAAGAGACACTCTAGTCCCCAGTATACGAGAGATGTGTAGGTGTGATGTAAGAAAGTATGTAAACAATCTTACATGTGGGTTCAATATGTTGAATTTATATTAGAGGATTTATAAACATTCACATGTAGCCTCAATTAAATAATAATAAAAGGTTAAAGTAATATAGATGCCAGAATGGGGGACATGTTGTAGTGTCTTTAAAAAGTTAAAATAATAAAAATAATAAAATTTGATTTATTCATTTTAAAAAAACCAATAATTTGTTATATTGTAATTTTGCTTTTTATTAACAAAATTAGGAATAACTTTTTAGTAAAAGAAAATCATAATATACATATCACATCGAAATATATAACATATAAGTAGTAGCTATAAGTTAATATGCATTTTCCTTTATAAATTAAAGTAATAATTTTGTAACCATATTTATATTTAATTAATAAGAACATAAAAACTTTAAAAAATAACATTTTACCATATAAATTAAAATCATAATTTTGTAACCATATTTAAATTTCATTAATAAGCACTTAAAAACTTAATAATTACAATATAACAATATTTTTAACCATGGATATTCACCCCCACTTTACCATGGATATTACTAACTTGTTGTTAACACCAGAAAATCGTACACATATTTGTACAATCCAAAAGATGCCTAAAGTCATCCAACAGAGTGCATAAGTGAATATTTTCTAGTTGAAGACATTATAAAGATAAAAAAATAGTTTTTTCCTAAGGTCCAAAGTATATTGATTAAAAAATTGATGTTCACCTGAATTTTTGTTCGATAGGCACACTACATGTGATATTGCCTTCGAAAGCCATGGAGGCAAAGGAATGGCTGACTCAGCTATTTGGGACCACTTCCCACACTTAGAAGACGATTTCTTGATAGGATTTTAGTGAAGGAAAACCAAATTTGAGTCGCCCTAAAGAGATGCAACCCTCAACTGAATTATCTTGTCCTACTCATAACTCGTTATCATTCATGAACCAAGATAGGGAAGATGGATTCAAAAAAATCTATATAAACAGGCCATGGGAGAACCAAAACATGAGACAATGTTATGGTGACCAAATTTTTATTAGAGAAAACCTTTATTTGATTGTTGAAGTAGAAGAATTAGAGCACTATTGTGTTGGCATAATTTCTTCTTACCAATCCATCACTCTAGTGTGGACAAAATTTCACCATTGAGAGAGCCTTGATACTTCTTGGATAAAGAGGAGAAGCTTGCAAATGGAGTGAAGAAAAGAAGCTCCTTGCTCAGAATTTTTGAGCACTATTGCTTAGAGAATTCTCTTCAAGTGTTTAGCATTCTACTATTTGTATTCATATTCTACCACCAACATTCAATAAAGGGTTCCATTTTCCATAATTAGCTTCACTTGTTTGCTTCATTATGCATTATTTTTGTGTTCGTCACTTTGTTTTAGTTTATGTTTGTGTACATATTGTTTCCACCATTTAAATATTTTGTTTCTTTATGATTTTCCACTGACAACAACTAAACTTCTTGTTTTTATTTGTAGGGAACAACCTACTGCTAAGAAGGTGTCTTTCGGTACACCATTGCTACAAAAACACTACAACAAGATTAGCGACTCCACTAGTTTCTTTTCTTTAATCTAAAAAATTGTGTTTGCAAGATATTCTCTCTGCATTAATAAACTTCGAAGGTGTTCAAAATCTCTCTACAATTTGCAAAGGACCATTTGGACCTATTATTGGCCAAGAAGCTTTCTAGTTCATAGTTTCTTGTCAACCACATAGATTTTTCTTAGGTAGAGGACTGGCCAAATCTGTGCATAACTAATCCCACATGATTTTCATAAAGCTAAAAAGTCCTTGTAGTTTCACCTTTTTCAGGTGATCGACAGCCTTTAGTAAATTTCCTTCACCTCTGCAATTTTTTTCCAACTAGTTTAGATTACTTAATTACTCTAGTAATCACAATTAGTTGTGTAATTATATTATCTTTATTTTTATTTGTAATTCTCATATAGCTTAATTAGAGGGGAAAGTAAGTGGCCAAATTCCACAGATATTTTTCAATCTATTTTTCTAGATTTTGAAACTCACTTAGCTTAATTAGTAAAGGAGTAAGTGGGCTATCATCTACAGATCTTGTTAATTAACCAAAAAAATTATTTCATTTAATTAGTTTTGGGACCAAGACTAAGTGTCATTATAGAAAGAAACAAATCTTTACTTCCCTTGCATCTTTTAGGAAAACCTGAGCTAGCATATGAAAGCCTTCTTAACGCACTTGTGTTTTCAATCTCCCTTTAGTCAAACATAGTGTACTAGGAGAAAGAGTAAGTGACCCATTATCCACATATCATTTATTTTTCATGCAAGGAACAATTTAAATCTAGTGTAATTAGGAGGATATTGTATTGGATCATTGAATATCCACATCTTATCACACTTTTCACGCTCAAATGATCACTTGCACATAATTACACTTCATACACTAAGCTTCTATAAGCTTCGTATTAGAAGGCATCCAGTTTTTGGAGCTTTTGATACTTAGTTTATTTTAGCTTACATCTTACACCCTAAAGAAAAGTAGGACCCTTACAAGAAACCATGACCTGAAAAACTTAATTCCCCACAGGGTCCACCAAAAAATTTATACTTTAAGTTAGGACCATTGGAGGTAGCCATCCCATAAGCCTCCATAGTCATGTTACATATTTGAGACATAGTAGTTGACTTTTTAAGAAGCTTCAAATCCTACAATCATCCCATGGAAAATAATACTGAGCATGGCAGAGACTTGATTCAGAGGGGATTCAGCTTAGGTCCAGTGCATGTGGTACTATTTGGGGCTATCCAACCCGTCTAGTGCTCTGTACTGGTAACATATTACCAAGAAGCTAAATAATTGAATTCTCACATGGGATGAAGGTAATTTAGTGGCCAAAATTTGGGGCATCCATCCCTATAGGGTGAGCTGCAGGCATCACCAAAGCCTCATCGTTGATTGTTTGGCTACTATAAGGCATCACCAATTCTTTCGAGACATTACCCTCGTACCCATCAGAATATATTGTTGCAAGGATGAGTTACTTTAAGAGTGGAAAGGACTAATATGTCTTCATAGGATCTTTTATCATACGCAAAAACAAACCAAAACCATTTTTTATTTGATTGCTCACATAGTCTAAATTAAAGGGAAAGTAATCATTTTATTTTCTCCTTTTTTATGTATGTGATATATTTTCTTTAAGAATCATCTCCTTCCCTCAATCACAAAAAGTAGAACACACTCTACTTGACACCATAAGGGACCCCATAGATCCCCATAGATCTACACATTTTCTAAACCTTCCTCCATTACCTGGTGGAGTGTTAGGTCTCTCGCCATTTAGGGATAGAACACACCAATCAACTACCAGTATAGGATCTTCCTTTATCGATGCAACTTTTCTTGTAACTCCTCCTCGTAAAAGTACCCCATACACTACCCCTTAGGGGAGGCCCCAAAAATCCCTTCCAGGAAGTCTACACAGCACTCACGAGGGTAACCACCCTCGTCAAGGAACCCCCATTCATATAGTTGTCAAAACCATTTTGTAGTGGAGGACAACTCGCAAGTCCCTTTTTTAGCTTTTTTAAACATTTCTGATTTAAGCAAGCTAATGAATGACCTGATTGTGCATGAACACAATTGGCCATCCATGCCCACCAATCTCCCTCCATACATTCCAAAATTCTAAGGGAAGTAGGGGGAAGACCCAAGAAACCATGTCATGAATTTTCAATTGCGGTGTTCATCTAATAGTATCACAGATGATACTATTCGACTACCATTGTTTCAATGGACCCTTAGTGGGCCAAAAATGAAATGGTTTATTGACCAACCTTGTGCATCACATGGAAGCTTTAGTTCCTTACTACAACATTCCTCACATTCTTCCATCTCATGGTCTGTCATGACTTAGGCCTAGAATTCCTCATCCACTTCAAACAAACACCTTCTACACACATATTGGATCATATCCATGAATAGCAGAAATGTTGTAGCTTGTGTAAAGAACAATTTAAAGACAAAGTCCTCCTTGACTTATTTTAGAGATATCTCACATTGGAAATATCAAAATATGTGGTGAATTCACCCCAGATAATGCAGAAGAGGCCATTGGAAAATATCAATAATTAGAGATTATATACACCAAATATGGATACCTCTACCATGTTTTTCAGACGCCTCACACCTACAGACTTATAAAGAGACATCAGGAACATCTAATGTTGTTGACGGATTGATTGGGGCCATAGCTCAAAATCTCCCTAGAAACACTTTCGAGTACCCTGGATACAATTATAGTGGACAAACATTTGGTGCCATGGCACCACCACACCACACATCATATTACCCTGGACAATCTATGCCTATGCAGAATCATGCTATGTAGCTTAACCAATACCGGCCCACGCAGGGTGTCCAACACCCTTCTATGCAAGGTGGCCCATACCCCCTAGGAACGTGGAACCAATTCCTTCTTCCCAGAACTTATACAGAAAACAAGGACAAGAGAACCAATATTTCTCTTTCCCCGCACCTCAGCAGAATAACCTACAAAAAAAAGCTAATGCAGGCGTTAATATAGTGTAGTCTTCTCTCACTCAAAAGCAGCAATCAAATGAGCAACTGAACTCAACTAACTAACCTAACATTGCTAAGAAATAGTCAAAGAGTAAGAAAAAAGGAGAACATGCCCAATGGGACAATCAACAAAAACCTCCATCATAAGCTGCTGGCAGAAACCCCAACCAAAATCAAAACTTGAGACTGACCAATATATATCCACAAAGTGAAAATTAGAATACGAGTTTACTGACTAACCATGCTTGTGCCATTCGTGGTGAGTATGGTCATTATACCCATCATTGTCCTCAACTTCCTGAGTTAAAAAGGATGAAAGATAATGTGGGTTAAGGGGGGGAACACACAAACTACAGTGATGCAACATCCCTTTGCCCACTAGGGGGTGGTAAATACCTAGCAAAAAAACTCGCAAAACCCTTCTAGATGAAGTTCCCAAAGTGCCTCAAAGCATGAAATTTACATGGTAGGGGAAAATGTTCTCCTATAGAAGCACAACTGAGAGTACAAAACTCCACCAGAAACCAATCCTTCCACCTCAACTACTACAACACCTACAACACCTTTTACAATCCCTCGATATGCCATGGTTCCCATCCACAAGATGGTTAAAGGTCCTTTACAACTATTTGGATAGAACTCAAAGGCTTCTCACATCTATAGAATAGTTGATGAATTAGCTAAAACTCCTTCAGCTATGCCAACATTGGAAGTTTTGCAATCATGCCCAACCCAATGAAAATCCTTACTTTCTGCATTAGGAGAAATTGATCCTGCCAATCCTAATCTAATGGTATTTGACTTGGATAAAGCTACCCCATATATAACATCAACTATTTTTTTTTTAATCCTAGTCTCAATCTAGAATATCACCATCCATCATTGCATAGTCGACGAAGGGGAACCCACATATATAATGTCCAAATAAATTTGGCAAAAAATCAGATTCCTTGAACTAAAACCTTATCATATCATTCTTAGAGTGCACGATGGCCACCCTTTAGTTCCCATGGGCATATACCAAGGAATTCCAGTCCAACTGGACAAAAAAACCATGGTGATAAACATCGAAGTATTGGACACACAGTTGGATTATAGTATCTCATTGGGTTGAAGTTATATGTATGAAATGAGAGTCGTAAAATATTTTGTATTAAAGGTAATGATGTTTCCCATGATGGGAAAATTATTACAATAGACCAACTCACATATTATGAGAAGAAGACTTTAACTGCACTCGATGGTGTGCTAAATTTCATTGCATCTTCTTCCGAATTAGTCACCACTTACACTAAATTTGGCCCCGACCAATTTAAGCCATCAAAAATCCTCAGGACATTCCCAAGAGACCCACCTATGACAGAAGATATTCCTTCAGCCATAGGATCATCTATGTGCATAATGAGTTCATCAAACACCCCTCAAGGTTAAAACCAATTTTAGATACCAACAACGATGTTGTTCCTGATCTTGCTCTCTTACCATATTCTATCACTGAAACACCCTTCTTGTTCCCCCCAGCTAGTTTTGTATCACACGAAGTCATTGCAACGCTCTCGTTTCCCAATATGTATCTAGCGATAACGATATGGTATCTGGTCCCTTAGACCATGTCGGCAAGCTCATGTATCACATTGATAAGCGTCATTCCTATATCTCCTCGAGAAAACACTGCATAATAAGAAATTCCTTCACCGACACTAGTCAGTGCTCAAAAAGGGATAAGAAGAAAGGGAAGAAGGTGGAGGCTTCAAATGCTCGCTCCTCTAGGGTACATCCACCTTGTTCTTTTTGAAGCATTTGGGAACCTCACCAATATCTGCACTAAGTTAGAAAAGCTCAAATCTCTTCTGCATTCCCCAAAAGTTCTAGTGAATCCTCCTCCCCTTGCTCAAGAAAAGAGCATACCCCTGCATCATAAGGTATTGTGCACCAATCATGCATGTTTCATATGTGCAAACTATAAGCATTACACTCATCATTTCCCCAAAATCCCTCGATATCAAGATGCGTTAGGTACACTCACCCAAGCCAATACCCAACACTTCCAGCAAGTGATGGGTATAAAACCATTTTTTATGTCATGAGGGAAAAATCTTATTACTCCTATTCCTCTTATGGCCCCTCAACATCCTGCCATGCTCAGAGGCAACTAGAAGCAACAACACCTCAACATACCTTCACGTGTCCTCTATACGAGAACCAGGCCATTTGATAAACCAACGCCCTGAATTATGGGCATTCAACTGATTGTATCTAGTTAACCACGTTGCCTAAAGAAAAAGACACAGGAAAGATATCTTGCCAAATTTGTGTAGGAAACCATCATGTGTGACACTACCCCATATTCCCCAATTCCTCTATATGATGGGATTCACCTAGTGATTCATCGCTGAGAAATCTGATTTAGTTGGATCAGATACTGAAACATTGCATCACACCACACCACAAGGGAATGAAGCATCTAAGTCCATCTTATGTGTGTTTGAAGAAAAAAGACCGAGGTTAGTTCAGTTAGGCCCCCATCAATAATCTACCTCCCACCATCACCGTCTAGATAAGTAGAAAAGACCAAATGATCTCAGGTCACTTGGACAAAAGGATCAACCCTGTCATGTTCCCTATGTGATAGACCCAACAACCTAGTCAATCAATGTCGAGAATCGGGAAATTTAAGAGACGTCTTTCTCTTGTTCATGCACATCCCAAAAATCCATCTCTTAAACCAAGAGGGGCTCACACGTTGTTATTTTCACATACGCTCTCAAGCACATCACATAGGTAATTGTCAGTACCTTACATGTTTTTGAGAAGCAAGAGAAACATTGAGACAAACCCACGCTAGGAAGTCACCTCTTGTTGATACTAAGATCTAGAGGTTGTCGCCACCCAAGATTTCCCCACCTAATGACACAATCAAGTATCATCATCTCACATAATGGATGATATTTATGCTCACCACATTTTTAGTGTTACTACTAGTCCTCTATTTAGTACCAGTACCTATCATAGTGTTGATACATGTCATATGTTACAAACATTTTGATAGCTTAGGATTCAGCGTCAAACTCATCATGACAAAGAAAATTTTTCCCCTTGGACACCATGAAGGTTGCACGAACTCCCTCCCATTAATTATCAACCCACCATTAAAAAAATCCTACCACCACCTAATGCTGAGGACATGCAACATCACATATGATTAATTTCCTCTTCTATAGGAACCATGATTCATGTTTTCTTCTCATCAATTTTTGGTGTCGAGACTACTAAAACCACCACACTCATGGTACATTCACTGATCGTGCATCCCCATCCTATCTACACAATGTCAACTTCACTAGGTTCTATGACATCAACCATTGAGTTCTATTCTTTCTTGTTGACCACTAAAACTAGGTCTAAATTCCAACCTCAATTCCCTGCACAACCCAATTTAACGCTAGATAATCCTTTTCACTAAGATGAACATATTATAGAAGCCATAAAAGAACATGAATTCCCATGGGATGTCATGAACCATCGCTCATATTTTCTACCTAAAAAATAATTTTTATCTGCTAATGCACCTAGTCTTGATATTCGTTCCATAGACTCAAATGATTTCCTACCTTCATGACAGGTATATTGGTTTAAGAATCCCATGTTGGCACCAGATGCATTTCAAGAAGGGAACATGGGAAATATTTCACCTACCATTAAGGTCAACATTTCAAACTAACCTAGCATAATTAAAGAGTCCTCACTGTAGGTAGCTTGCTCCAAGAACAAGGCAACCTCATTCAATACCTTGTTCCAAGAACATAGGGATATATTTTCAAGTGTTTACTCTAAAATGGCAGGAATCAATTCCACCATTGTGGAACATCATATTGATAGATGGCGTGACACCCATCCTATATGAGAAAAACAATGCTAATTACAACCCTCTAAGGAAGAAGAAATTAAGCAGGAAATTGAAAAACTCAACAAACCTAGTTTCATCTATCCTATCGCTTACACGTCTTGGGCTTCTATGTTAAAAATGCAACAACAAATTCCTAAATTAATTTTGTCCTTGAATTAAAGTAAGAAGAATTGTAATTCCACATCACAAGACAACTTGTATGAGTTAACTAAGTTAATTTGACTAGTTGGTTTAGTTAATTCGAGTTGAGGGTCTAACTAGAGTAATGTAGAGTGCCTTATACTTTATAGGATCCCTGCTTGAGCTCATTTTAAGTTGTGATGAATTAATTCAGTTTAACTGAGTTAAATTAGTTAAACTAGTTTGAACTAATGGAGGAACTAATAGGAGGTTTAATAGTGGGTTGTTGCTTCATGTGTTCAACTAGTTAACTGATAATTCACAAACAAATAACTCATGCATGTCAAATATGAGAGTTAACTGGTTGATATTGGAGTTCAAGGGTAGTGTACTATCAGATGTATAATTATCTGAATTTTACTTATGGTGCAAACAGTAAAAGGGACACCCTAAAGGAACTATGCAATCCAATGGAGGAAAATGGATTTCCCGAGGAAATCATTGGGTAGTGTGTTGATCGAATTATTTTTCTTGTATGATTTGTGATTTCATGATCATTGAATTGTTTCTATTAATGAGTAGAGTAGATTTAAGTCTTTTGTTTTAGCAAATTACACAAGTAGTTTGAATCTACAAGGAATTTCTATATGGTATCAGAGTTTAAATTACAATAGAAGAGTTAATTCGAGTTGAGGGACTAGCTTGATTCATGTAAAGTGATTCACAAATATTAGGAGCCTAGCCCGAGTTTAATTTGAGTTGTAATAATTTAATTCAGTTAAATTGAGTTAAATCTAGTTAAACTAGTTCCAACTATTGGAGGAACTAGTAAGAGGTCTAGCAGTGGGGTGCAACTTTACTGTTTAACCAATCAACTAATGAATTAGCCATAATTAACTCATGCATGCATGAAATACGAGTTACTCAATTGATATTGGAGTTCATGGCGAGTGTACTATTAGTTGTATAATTATCCAAGTTGTATAGTTGGTGCATGCAGCAAAGAAGAGCCTATAGGGATTGTGTATTTATGGATGAGGAATTTCCCTAAATAATAGGGGCTAATTCCTAAAGAAGTAGCTAAAGGAAATAGGAGCTTGAAAGGCATCAAGACTTGCTAAGTATTTTCCAGAGTCAGCTTGTGAGGTAGTGAGGTAGATAGAGATAGTACAAAGGTTGTTCGACCTTGAGAAAAGCAATGTAATCTTCTCATATTTTCTGGCTAATGTAATATACAGATAGCAGGGGTTTTTAGATATGGATTTCCCTAGGAAATTATTTTGTAAAGTGTTGATTGAATTCTTTCTCTTATACTCTTTGTGAAATCTCAATCGATTAATTGTTTCCGCTGATTAGTAGAGTAGATTGAAGTCTTTTGTTTTAGAAAATCACATATGCAACTTGAATCTACATGGAATTTCTACATGGTATCAGAGGAGGAATCACTATCGAAGAAAGTTTCACATTAGAACCAGTCCTTGAAGTCCTCATGTATAGTGATAATTGAAGAGCTAATTAGTTGTTAGGAGGCATAGTTATGGAGCCCTAGTTTAGGGAAAATAGTTAAGACCCTATGTGGAGACTTCTTCAGGGAGCTAGAAGGTTGCTAGTTGGTAGATCAATGCACCAATGTTTAGTGACACAAAATAGAGTTGTGATAATTTATATTAGTATATTTAAGGGTAGAGATATTTCCCATAGGGCGATCGAGACTCGAAGGGAGTCTAGTTTTAGAGGGAGCCACCCTGTGGAAGCTAGTACTTCGGGATCTGGGGAGATACAACTTATTATTGCAGTAGATGCAGAAGCAATAGAAGCAGAGAAGTAGAAAAAATATTATGAGTCAATCATATTTAGCTCATGCATAAAAATATTTTGTGAGTAAGGCAGAGGTTATAGATTTAGTGGTTGTGAGGAGAATAATAGACCTCTCAACATGTAGCCTCAGAAGAAGCCTTGGGAAGTTGTGGAGAAGCCAAAAATGGAGAAGGAGAAAGGAGGAAAATTTGAGACATCCACTCAATCAAAGACCTCTATTAAGGGGAAATTTTGATCCAAGTGAGCAAAGGGATCACATGTATCCATACCTCTAGGTGTGAGGTGTGGTGATGTGAAGCAATAGTCCCAAGAGTTGTTGAAATTTGGGTAGGGTCCATTGAGGCGTTTTTTCTCATGGATCATTATCTTGCTACGGGGGCTCACAATATTCAATAGTAGGAGGATCAATTTTAGTCAGATACTGAGGAGTGTAGAACAAAGTTGAAATCATAGCAAGAGGCTCAGTAGCAAAGTCAACAACAATATAGTTTCCTAGTACACAATTGTAGATTGATTATGTGATTATTTTTATTTATTTTTTATTCTCAATTGCAATTGTTAAATTAGAAACCACAATAGTGATAGGTGTTTCATGAAAAACATTCTAAAGGTGATGGATCAGGGTACATGTGAATCCCTTTCTTGCTGAGAGGGAGTGTTGAAAATGCAGCAAGAAATTCCTAAATTAGTTTTGTCCTTGAATTAAATTAGGAGAAAAAATGTAATTACAGATCATAAGACAAATTGTACAAGTGAAATAAGTTATTTTAACTTAGTTGGTTCAATTAATTTGATTTTAGGGTCTAACTAGAGTCATGTAGAGTGTCTCCTACTTTATAGGAGCCTTGGTTGATTTTATTTTGAGTTGTAATTAATTAATTTAGTTTAATTGAGTTAAAAGTTAGTTAAATTAGTTCCAACTGATGGAGGAACTAATAGGATGTCTAATAGTGGAGTTTTGCTTCATGTGTTTATCTAATTAACTCATATTTCACTCAAACATAAATCATGCATATCAGATCTGTGAGTTACCCAATTGATATTGGAGTTCAAGGGAAGTGTACTATCAGTTGTATAATTAACTAAATTGTACAAATGGTGCACATAGTCAGAGGATGATCCTAAAGGAACTGCACAATCCAATGGAGGAAGATTCCTATTAATAGGGCTAATTCCTCATTGAAAAACACAAGGAAGTAGGAGCTTGGAAAGCTAGGAAATTCGCTAGGTATTGTCAAAATCTTGTCTAGGAAGTAGTGAGAGAGATAGAGATAGTGTAGAGGTTTCTTGAGCTTGAGAAAACCATTGTAATATT
Source organism: Pinus taeda (assembly GCA_000404065.3). Lineage (NCBI taxonomy): Eukaryota > Viridiplantae > Streptophyta > Pinopsida > Pinales > Pinaceae > Pinus > Pinus taeda. The sequence continues at coordinate 147,655 of APFE030274609.1, read as the reverse complement.
CTCACATTTTCTGACCAATGCAATGTAGAGCAGGGGTCTTTAGCTGTGGCTTTCCTAGGAAATTTTTGTGTAATGTGTTGATTGAATTCTTTCTCTTGTATGCTTCATGATTTCGTGACCATTTAATTATTTCCACTAATGAGTAGAGTAGACTCAAGTATTTTGTTTTATAAAATTACATAAGCAGTTTGAATCTACAAGGAATTTCTACATTCTAACCCTATACCCATCATGAAAAAATAGGGTACCATATGCATTTGTACTGATTTTCTAGATCCCAACAAAGCATGTCCCAAGGAAAATTACGCTACACCTTTCATCGATCAAGTTATAGATGCTTGTGTAGGGCATGAGGCCCTATCCTTCATGGATGGATTCTCTAGGTATAATCAGATTCAAATTCACCACATTGATGAGTGTAAAAAAACCTTCACAACTCCATGGGACACATTTGCATATCAAGTGATGCCATTTGGCCTTAAAAATGTAGGGGTCACCTTCCAGTGAAACATGAATTATATCTTCCATGATTTGGATCATCTCATTCTCACCTATTTGGATGACCTTATTGTACAATCCAAAAAGCATGATGACCATTTGGAGGACCTGCACCTGGTATTTCAACGATGTTGAAAATATAGCCTACACTTGAACCTTCTCAATTGTGTCCTTTGTGTTAACGTTGAACAACTACTAGGATTCATTGTCTCCTAGCAAGGTATTAGAGTCGACCCTCACAAATTCCAAGCCATCAAAGAAATTTCACTCCAAAAATTTTAAAGCATCTCCAAAGCTTGTAGGGTAAGGCCAACTTCTTACACCACTTTGTTCTTGACTATGCCACCTGTGCACATGGATTCTTGCACCTACTTCATCAGGATATCCCCTTCCACTCGGATTAGGAGGCAGAAGACTCATTTGAAGCCCTAAAAGATGCATTGTCTCAAGCACCTTTCACTAGCCCTCCTAACCATACCAAGGAATATACCCTTTACCTCTCGACATTTTAAGTAGTCATCGTTGGGGTGCTAGTCCAAGAAGGACCTAATAATATAGAGAATGTAATATAATATGTTAGCAAGAACCTCTCCAAGCCTACATTGAAGTATGAGCTAGCTGAAAGAACAACCTTAGCCCTCATCCACTCAGTAAAGAATCTTTGGCATTAGATAATTTTATGGACCACTACCATAATAACAATTATCAATCCTATGCAATACTTTCTCACTCAATGTATGATGAACCACAAATATGCTCGATGGGTCATTATTCTACAAAATGTCAATCTTTAGTTTGCCTCCCCCAAGTGTAATAAGGCCCTTATCCTTACCGAGTTCATCACTAATATCCCAACACAGACCCAACGATCCCCCATTAATGATGCATTCCCTAATGAACATCTGCTCTTAGTATCAACAGATGACCCCTGGTATGACGACATCCTCCTCCTTTTACAAACTCAGAAGTTCAATCCTCATCTTACTCACAATGATCGGAGGAACATACACTACTAGGCCACCCGTTACCTCATTTTGATGGATTTCCTCTATCGATGAGGCATTGGTACCATTCTTCACTGATCCCTCACTCAAGAACAAGTCGACCAGGTCCTAAATTATTGATATATTGGGGCTTGTGGAAGCCACCTCTCAGGGGTGGGCACCACTAAAAAATTTATCCATGTTGGTTATTTCTAGCCCACCCTTTTCCATGATTATATTCAAGTAGTCAAGAGATCTAAATGGTGCCAAATATACACTCATTAGGTACAATCCCCACCATCCCTCCTACACCCAGTCATTGTCGTCGGCCCCTTCTGCAAATGGGGCATAAACTTCATGACTTTAAAACCCCCCATCATCAAGCAACCATAACTACATTGTGGTTGTCATAGACTATTTCACTAAATGGGTAGAGGCCATGCCCACATACAATAACACTGCAAAAACCCCTGCACATTTTTCTTTAACCATGTCATAACATGATTCAATGTTCCCAAAGATTTGGTATCTGATCACTTCAAACACTTAAAAAAAAATTATTTTAGGAGTTATCCTAACACCTTGGTTTCTCTCATGAGTTCACTTCCACATACTACCCTCAATCCAATGGTCAGGTAGAAGTTTTCAACAAAGTCCTCAAAATGATGTTGTAGCATATGGAAAACAACCACAAAACAAACTCACATCATATGTTGTTTATCATCCCTGTGGGCATACTGCACTATGGTCAATCATCTACAGGTTTCATGCCCTTCCTATTAGTCTATGGGGTCGAAGCAATCCTCCCCATTGAGTGAAATATCCCTACCTTTCACTCAATCATCAAAATTCTCACCGATACTTAACCTTTAGAACAAAGGTTGGTCTAGATGGAACAAATTGATGAAAGTCGACAAGAATATCTCCAGCATAACGAAGCACATAAAAAGTGAATGAAAGCCACTTTTGGTCACAATGTGACCCCCAACCCTTTACTAAGGGGGAGTCAGTCCTTTATTATGATGTTTCCAAAGAAGCATTGAGACCATGGAAATTCGAGACAGTATGGAAGGGCCCTTAAATTTCCAAACATTTCATCCTCAAGGGGGCATACATCTTAGCAAAGCCCAAAGGGACTTACCTCAAAGATCAATTCAATGGGCTCTATCTTAAAAATTTTCATCCATAACATTGCAAGTAGACCTAGAATGAAAATTTATGTACCATGACTTATTTTTATGATGATCAATTCATCATGGATGCACTTTGAAGCCATTTTTTCATCATGTATCATGGAGGGATCACCCGTAATCCTATCACCATAGGTTCCTTGATGGTTCTTCTCAATGGTAAAAAAAGCTTACTCTCATACTCTCCCAACCATACACCATGTCTCATTGATGGAATATGTGTAAGGTTAGCAACCACTAATGTCTTATACACCATCTCATATACTCTCCCAACCATAAACCATGTCTCATTGATTTAATATATATAGGGTCAACAACCACTAATCAAGTTGAATGTGACATCGTCACAGGCCACTTAGCTAATGCCTCCCTTCTAGGTATCATTCACCTACATGTATTCCTTGATTCCTGGCTTGTTGTATCACAGTTGAATAGAACCTTAAAGATTCACGCTCCATGCCTCTTTCATAAATATCTACATACACAAAGGTTAGCCCTTAGTTTTGATCATATGAAATTTACACATATACCAAAAAATCAAAATCATATAAATGGTCAGATAGCTAATTAGATCCTAGACTAGCCTGTATCACATATATATTTCCATCAAGAAACATGAAGCTTCAATAGAATATCCATCACATAAATGCAGAAATAATAGAAGCATATCATCAAGACACATCATCATATCCACAAAAAATCACATCTCATATATATATATATAAGTATGCATATGAGTAAAATATATATATATACATATACATACATACATACATACATACATACATACATATATCTATATATATATATATATATATATATATATATATACATCTATTAGCTCAAGGCCAGAAAAAATAGGTCATCAAAATAGGGGAGCATCCTCATAATGGGTGCATTCCCTAGTACATACATAAAAAATACATCTAGGGTTGTTCCCCTATACCTTCCACCAGAGGTTCCACTACCTCATCTTGAGCTCAAATGGGATGTGTCATAGCCACTACCATCAAGAGGCAATGAATATTTAGTCAACATTCCCTGTCATGCACTATCATCATCTCCACCACCACCTCTCCCAGTCTAGGCCAACCCTCCTTAGGCATCCCCTGAGTTAGGGTTTTTGCTTGATCCTAGGCATGCAAATAACCCCTCAACTGCCCCTTTAAATCCATTGATCATGCCTCAACCACCCTGACACACTCCGTAGTATCGTCATATCATTAATCGTGGAGGATGTGGTCCCCTCTCCAAAGGGACCACCAATATCGAGACTGTGGTGTTGTGCTTGCCTCTCAAGTCATGCTTTCAACCTAGCATCCCTCTGTCACTACGATACAGTAGACATGTCAGCCACACGCATGTGTCATAGATAATTACCTACTAAGTAGGCCAATGGTCATCCATGAGGCCCCACATCTACAAGAAAACATACATGGTATCAACATCCTACAAAAATATGCATCATAAATATTCATGTAAAAAAACACAAAAAATGTAGAAATCACGAATCACATACTTGCTAGCCCCCAAACATCATCACGACGAAGACCCATATCTATATCACCCATAAAGTCCACACCATGACATGAGTACTCAAGAATCATTTGAGGGTTGGACCTGAACCAACCCTCCCCATGGTCATTCCAATAATGCCCCACAACATTTCCACCAACCTGTGGCATCAGTAGTGCCCACCATCTCATCCATCGGTCTCTAGCAGAACCTGGTGCAAGTGATATAAAAGGTGGAAGCATCATGACCTACTCATACATAATGCTACATAAAATAATGGAGTAGAAAAATCTCCGCGCCCGACCTTGTCATACCTATGCTATCTAAGATACCATCCCCTAATATACAAAACTAGCCTAGTAAAAAACGTGGCCCACCTATAACCTTGGTAGCACCGCAATATGTGGCCCCGACACCTAGTGAGGAGATGTTAACCCGACAAGTTGCACAATCATCTCTAGTACTTCTTGCTCAGACAGATCTCTAATAGAGGCAGTGTGAATACACCCCTCATTATAAGGATTGGTCCCATAGTGGCCCTCTACCTCCACCCATCTATGAATGTTTGCATGCCCAGTTAGAAAGGGATGTAGAAATACCTCCCCATGAGGAACCAATCTAGTCACAAAATAGATATCTACTGCATTATTAATCGGTAGGTCAATCTATCTAGTGATGAGTATATATCAGTCCACATCCCAACATTGAATCAGGAGTAGTAGGAATACATCCTACGACCTCAAAATAGGGTTCTAAAGGAACTTAAGCAACCCCCAACATGTTAATTTCTTACTAGCGGCATCATCCATTGCAATAGTTGCACGTAGTGGCTCCCAATCACGCTCTTGTCACAACATACCCATCTTACGATCAATGATGTGAAAATTAAAAAAATCAATTGCCTAGGCTGCCAAGATTATTTGTTACTCAATCACATTTTTTCTCCCATAATAGGCATGCAAGATGCACATCTATTTTTCAAACAGATGGATGGTGTGAGCACATTCCATACCACAAACCATGGGGATGCCATATCTTCAGCCACATGTATGCTCTCTGAGAATATGCGTTGTCACATGCCTTCCCTCAACAATAGGGTGCGAATGTCACGAAATTGGGAAGTCAAACCGCAACGTCACCAAAGAACTATCGTCGTGGCTTTCGACATTTTGGACGCACGACCAATGTGGTTGTCAGCCCATTACTCACAAGGTCTGTGTGTGTGTCCCTAAAATACATGTGGACATCATGTGACTGAAGCTCAGTCACCTGCATGGTTGAGTTTTTCCACCTTAAAAAAGGTCATACAAGGCACCCCTACATGGCCTACTTAGCCTAGTCTACCAAAATGACAAGGTAGGGTTATGATTTCTAATCTATCTCTCCCCGTGTGCTACCCAGGTGCATAGGATGACTGCAGCTACAAGAAATAACTCCCGAAATAACTCTGGCCTCCCAAGATAGAAAGTAACATAGAGCCCACGTTTCCCTATATATTTCCATTTTTGACACTTTCAAGAGCCCAATACAATATCACATGTCCTCCATTTCCAAAACCATGAGAGACACAAGGATCAAGACCACATCATCTTCATAATGGTACCCTCCATTCCAATTCATCCCCAAACTCAATTTTTGGGCCCACTGGACGATCAAAACATTACTTCAAACTCACCTTCTGTTGTTTTTCGATTCATATTTCTTAGCCTATTTTTAGCTTACATGTGTTTTTATCAAGATGTTTTCATTTGGGGTATTGGTTGTTGACGTCATAGGTACGTCAACAAATTCTCACTAAAATCAACAACATAGTGACCAATGACAAGGAAGGTATCATTCATCACTCATCATGAGAGGCTTCCTACCAATATTTACATATCCTGACATCATTTCTCCAAAATGTATCATAGGGTCCATCATTTTGACCATGTCTACCATCACGTCCACTTGCACATGGTAAATGTCCATGCGAGTCAATAGAGCCCCCACACTGATGGACTACCTCGGGTTATAGACCCCCACATATTATTTTCAATCCATGACCATGTACTTTTCCCTAGGAGCCATCTCACTTGCATGTATTGAATATCAACCTCATACACCTTTTCTTCACTTACTTCTAACTAATCCTACTCACGGGCCACCTTACTCATATGTGATGGATAAAGGCAAACACTCTTTTGTGTTCTACATTAGGCATATCAATCCTACATCTAGCATAATCTCTTTTGTGTCACTTCATCCACCTCATAAACCCAACACTAAAACCAACCAATGGGGCCCTCGCCCTCCGCCAATACATTTTATCTCCACCATCATGCAGGTCACTATTTTCATGGGTCACTCATCTCTGTGTATGTACTTCCCAAACAACCTTTATATTCATTTGGCAAGTTCACAATTGTTTTTTAGGAAAATGGTTCCCACCCATATTTTCATGCCTTGTACCTAACGACAGTCCCTAGTCGCCCTTCGTCGGAGCTCGCACATGATCCACATTCATTCACCCTCTTCATGCTAGTTAGAAGCAACTCACACCAACCCCAAAGTTCCTACCGACTCTAGGGCTACTAGCCTCAAAAGAATTTTTTTTAATTCATCCACTCAAATTATAGATCCAACCTTTGGAAAGTTATCCATGTCCATCCATATCATCACCTTTCATTATCATTCCTTGTTAACCCACACTATTAAAATTTGTTTCACTACACATCTTAATTTCTTGAATCAACATTGTGAGAGGTTGATTCCTCTTTCCCATCGACTTCAACACCCCTCTTCTAGGATTGAGGCAGTACCTTAGGTGCTCACCCCAGTTTAGGTACATCCTTGGGTGGTACAATGGGAATCATTATTTCACATTGATGTTATTGTTCCCCCTAACATTCGACACCAACAAAAACTCTCATATTAAGGTGGTATCGTACTTCATGACCATTGTAGTTCTCTCACTTAGTTCAAGACCCACGCATCAATTAACATCTCATTCAATAGTGTTAGCATCTTGATATGTGGGAGGTACCCACAGTCGAAGCACCATGCACTCATAAGCACCTCACTCTAGTAGTGCTTCACCTTCTCGTGATGCATGGGGGCACTGAATCCCTCTATGTGTCCGAAGCAGTGTCAATAATTATCATCATCAACTATTTGTATGTCAGCCCTTTCAATGTTGACTTGACAAGAATATTTCCTTTCTGATTGCAATAAATTGTCACTAGTCATCTTAGCAAGCAAGGAACATGCCCACTTCGTATAAGAACTTTTTTTAGATCATGGTTATATTTTATCCTGAGTTAAGGTTGTTTCTTTTCTCATCTCTGAAACAAGTTATTATCTCTATCCAAAAGTTGATTAGACTCATTTAGGAATGAATTATCCACATTCATTCACCCTCTTTATGGTAGTCAGAACCAACTCACACCAATCCTGAAGTTCCTACCGAATCCAAGACCACTAGCCTCAAAAGAATTGTTTGACTTCCTCCACTTGCATTATAGGTCCAATATTTGGAAATTTATCCATATCCATCCATATCGTCAGCTTTTGTTATCATTCCTTGCTGACCCACAGTAGTAAAATTTGTTTCACTACACATCTTGATTTCCTGAATCAGCATTATGGAAGGTTGATTCCTCTTTCCCATTAACTTCAACACCCATATTCTAGGATCAAGGTAGTACCTTAGGTGCTCACCCCCCTTCAGGTACATTCTTAGGTGGCATAATGGGAATCATTATTTCCCATTGATGTCATTGTTCCCCCTAACCTTCGACACCAACAAATGCTCTCATGTCAAGGTGGTATCATACTTCACGACCATTCTAGTTCTCTCACTTAGTCAAAGACCCACGCATCGATTAAAACCCCATTCAATAGTGCTTGCATCTTGATACGTGGGAGGTACCCACAGGTGAAGTGCCATGCACTCATAAGAACCTCACTCTAATAATACTTAACCTTCTCTGGATGCATGGGGGCACTGACTCTGCCTATGTGTCAGAAGTGCCCTTGAGAGTGTCAATAATTATCATCATCATCTATCTATATGTCATCCCTTCCAATGATGGCTTGACAAGAATATTTCCTTTATGATTGTAATAAATTGTCACTAGTCATAATAGTGAGCAAGGGACATTCCCGCTTCATATAAGAACTTTTTTCAGAGCATGGTTATCTTTAATCCTCAGTTAAGGTTATTTCTTCACTCATCACTAAAATGTTTTATTTTCTCTATCCAAAAGTTGATTAGACTCTTGGTCAGGAAACAAATCATGATGTGTTTCAGCAATATTCTTACTCCTAACCTCGCACATCAGAGGGGAACTGTTAATACCATAAAATCATACACATATTTGTACAATCCAAAAGATGCCCAAATTCATCTAGCAAAATGAACAAGTGAATATTTTCCAGCTAAATACATTATAAAGATCAAAAAATTAAATTTCCCCTAATGCCGAAAGTATATGGAATTAAAAAATTGATGTATGCGTGCATTTTTCTTCGATAGACATGTTACGTGCATTATTTCCTTTGAAAGTTGTGCGGTTGAAGGAATGGTCAACTTAGCAATTCAGAACCACTTCCCACACTTGGAGGATGATTTCGTCATAGGATTTCAGTCAAGGATAGCTGAATTCAAGTCTCCATGAATATATGCATCCCTCAATGGAATCATTTTGTCCTACTCCTAAGTTATTATCATTCATGAACCAAGAGAGGGAAGATGGATTCAAAAAATTCTATATAAATAGTCCATGCGAGAATCAAAACATGAGACAACATTATGATGGCAAAATTTCTATTAGGGAAAACCTTCATTTCATTTTTCAAGTAGAAGAAGTAGAGCACTATTATGTTGGCATAATGGCTTCTTAGTAATCCACCACTCTAGTGTGGATAATATTTCACCATTGACAGAGCCTTCATACTTGTTGGATAGAAAGGAGAAGGTTGCAAAGAGAGTGAAGAAAATAACCTCCTTGCCAGGGATTTTTAGAACCATTTCTCAAATAATTCTCTTGAAGTGTTTATTATTCTACTATTTGTATTCATCTTCTACCACCAACAGTCAATAAAGGGAGCCATTTTCCATAATTATGTTGACTTGCTTGCTTCATTAAGAATTATTTGTGTGTTTATCTCTTTTTTTTAGTTTATGTTTGTGTATGTATTGTCTCCACCATTTACAATACTTTATTTCTTCATGCTTGTCCACTGATAACAACCAAACTACTAATTTTTATTTGTAGGGAACAACCTACTACTAAGAAGGTGTCTTTTGGTACACTATTGCTACAAGTGACTACAGCACTTGGAAATAGACTTTGTTATAATACCATGGGCCAATATCATGGCTCATCAGTACCAGATGCCTAAAAACCATCTCTCATTTGACAATCAAAATATTTTATAAATATTTTATTCAAATTTAATTTTATAACATTTTTTTAAATAAATCTAAAATAAAAAAATATTATAATTGATTTTGAGATCTAATCTGAACCCTCTATCACATTAAGTATATAAGATATAAATAGTATCTAATACTTAATGTTTGTTTTACCATATAAATTAAAATAATATATTTGTTAGCCATATTTAGATTTCATTAATAAGAACATAAAATTAATACTTATAATATAACAGTTTTTAACCACATTAATCTTCCACATGCTTAAAACCATCTCTCGTTTCACCAACAAAATATTTTATATTATTTTTTAATTTAAATTATTACATTTAGGCCCCATGCTCTCGCCTAGTATGAAAGAGATGTTCTAATGTTTGATTTAGGTTATGTTATACACACTTTTCGACCTTGGTGAAAATACATAAAATTAAATAAAATAAAAAAAAAAAAAATTATTTTTAATATTATTTAAAACATTTTGACTCAATGAAATTACCTAAAATTAAATTAAATTAAATATATAAAATAAAATAAATGATTATAATTATTAACAATCAAGTGAGCCTTAATCCATCTTAACTTCTGATCGATTAAGCTCTGAGGTGGATCACATCTCTCAAGGTGCAAATGTTTATTCAAGTTTGCATTCAAAATAGAGGTTTGCACCTTGAGATATTTGATCCCTCTCGGTGCTTGGTAGATCTAGAGTTAAGATGGACCTAGGTTCGTTTTAACATAGGCAAAGATCTATAGTGCAGGTATGCATATCTTCTATGCCAAAGTTCACATGGACTGATTTCATCATGTACAAATTCTTGAGCATGTTGTTTTAGGAGTCTATACAACATTCCTTCACGAACTCCAATTACTTTAGAAATATATATATTACATCCCTTAGGACATGCAAAAAAACATTTCCATCAACAAACGGTACATTATCTCCCTTAGCTTCCAAACATGAAATGGAAACCAAAATCATTTTCAAACCTAGTTTATATAGTATGTTTCTAGTGTGTACATTTTTACTTTATTCCAACTCAACATAAATCTTCCCAGAGCCTTTTACTACACAATTTTTGTTGTCTCCACGTTCTACCTTTTGAGATAGTCTTCTTTCCACTAGACTAGTGAGGTTATCATAATACTCCATCATGTTTCTTGAGGAACCACTATCTACTAGCCACAAATCATCACCATCCACAATAGAACGTATAATAGAAGAAAAATAAAAGAAATGTTTGTCACCTAAAACATCATTCTTGGGTATGTTTGGAAATTCTTCAAAGTCTGTTATGGTGGCATGCTACTTTATCTTTCGATTTCTATCATTTGATCTTTCAGGGCAACTTTGTTTATAGTGACCAAATTTGGGACAACGATAGCATACATCTCTTTCCATGTGAATCATATTGGAAACCAAATTTATTTCTTCCTCCATCCTTCTTGAAATGTGTTGATTTAAATGAGTCCCATGAATCTGGTAGACCATTAAGTGTTGTAGTTACTAGTAACCTTTCAAAGATGACTTCATGAATTTCTTGAAGATGATCTCTTAATTGAGAATTCCTCATGAAATATGAGGCTATGGTGTCATTTCTTATGATTATAACATCAAGAAGCTCATTCTTAAAACTAATTACTAGACCAATGTTGTTGATAGTGTATACTCCAATTAGGGAACCATGCATTTTCTTTGAATATTCAAGACTTGTAATCAAAATAATCAAATTATATTTGATGGAGACTACAATGATGCTCATAGTTATGATGGCATCTTTATCATATTTTATTTTCCCTTCAGTATCTAAGGGTTCAGTGAACTTTCCCTTCACAATACCTAAGAGAACATTCTTTCTAAGGATAAGGTCAATCATGTAACAACACCCCCCCCCCGCACATTGATTTTCTATGTAAATAAAATAATAGCAAGGTTGTGGGACACATATTCCAAGCTGAATTTTGGAAAAAACATAGTGATGGGTATCACTAGTGATTAATTAATGGCTATGGAAATTTGCAAAGGCATTGGAAAAGGAAAAGTGGCATGAATTGACATCTCTTTATTAAAATAAAGGAAAATAGGAGAAAAGGGAGATGAAAGGTCACAAATTTGCATGAGGAGGAAATTAAAGGAAAAATGAAGAAAATAGAGGCCTCCATAATAAAAATGCTTATGAGGACCAGTTTACCAAATTTTTTTAGTTTTAGGTTGCACACTTAGAGAATGTTGGGGCATTCTTGGAGCATGCTTGGAGAACTCTAGTTTTTACTTGAATTGGAGGAAGAAGGAAAGGGAAATATGGAAAGTGAAAGGGAATATGTGGATCAAAAAATACAACAAGATTTATTTGCAGATAACAGGTTGCATGTTTGATTTCCTTGTTGATTTATAGATGCATGGTACATGCATGTGGTTTTCTGGTTATGTTCTCTCATTACCATGGAGGATTGCCTAGAGTGACAATGGTTTTAGCCTTACATTTATGTTTCCTTGATAGCCATGGTGTTGTGGGTTTTCCCACTTGATTGTTTTATGATTGGTGCTCATAATTCCTTATGGATGTGTTGTAACAAATTCTCTGGAAGCCATGGAAAATATTGGGTTGAGTTACTAGTCCTAGATCCTAGGTTGGGACAAAAGCTCTAGATCCCTTGGTAGGTTGATTTACTAGTCCTTAGATCCAGGTTGGACAAATGCTATGGATCCTTGGAAGGCTATCAGTTGAGTTAAATTATAGTTCCTGGATCCCTGGACAACATGGGTAGAGACCAATATGGTTGGTGTTAGTGATGTCCGACCATGAGGTCATATCACTAGTTGAGGGTTGAGGTGGTTTGGCCTTTGGAAGCCCTATTATAGTTATCATGATCCTATTTAATTGACTATTGTTAGTTTCAAAAGAGTTAGTATGTAAGGTGATAAAAACAAAACTTCCCGAACTACTTATTTTCTAGAAATATAATTATTTCTGCTCTACAAAGAATCACTTCTATTCAATAATAAACTTATAAAGCAATCTATATTAAGATCTATGCACTGCAATTAGCAATATAACTTGAAATAATAAAAAAAAAAGCAGAAGGAATGCAATCTAATTAAACGTATTTTCTTATGAAAAGAAGAGGATTATGTACATAGTCTTGTTTTAGAAAGCATACAAATGATTTGAAATCGACAGGCCACAAATGAAAGATTGTAAACAAGTAATCACAAAGAAATTAAAGTTGTGATAATTCAATTATGGAAATAACAAAAAAGAAATGAACTGAACTGAAAATAAAAGAATGAACCTCAATTCTCTGCAGGGACCCTCCACAAAAAAATAGTCTTTAAGACTTTAATTCAACAACTAACTACGCATGATATTGATGAGAATGCTTCTTCAATTAAAAAGGAATAGAGTTATGAAACTTCAAACTGTCAATTAAAGATTACATATGTGTCTCCAACTTTCTATTTACAGAGTTATATATATAGCATTTGTGCTCAACAGATTGAGACTTCATAAAAAGTTAAAACAATCCTAACCTAAATGCTAATATTATAACAAAGAATTTAATGTTTCTCGATGATTTTCTATTTGGAAAACAAATCGAAGAGTCGTGATTTATTTGAACTCTCATTGCTCTCTTTATCCACGTATTCACCTACTTCTTTGATTGTGCAATTGGGTGATTTCCTTGATGATTTGGCTTAGGAGAATAGGAGGAGATCCATGAGGAGACCAATCCTCAATTCCCATGTGCTTATTTGCTTGGTTGGAAAACTATAACCCGGAAAGCCTTGGAGATAGCTGCATAATCATGAAACAACTGAAAAATTGTGTTAATTCCATAATATTACAATCTTTTAACTTAATAATATGGCACATTAACAAATATGAAAAATAAGACATATGAGTACCTTACAACATCAAAATATATAGTTTTACTATTTATTTGAGTTGATAATAATGATGAAAAAAGAGGAAAAATGGATGGAAATGGTATAAAAAAAACATTCATAAGACTCTACATTCCCCCACGCTGAGGTATTTGCATGTCCTCATGTAAAACACAAAACTGATGTCTTCTGTTTAATTATTGCATTTCTTTTGAGACCTCTGGAAGTACATCCAACTTCATATTTTTCCCTTTCTTTCTAGCCACTACCATCCTTGTCTTTTTCATGAGAATCTTGTACTTCAAGTTTATGACTTGCCTTTGTAGAGCTTTGTTTTCTTCTTTAGCTTCTTATTTTTCTTATACCACAAAATTAGATGTAAAAGGATATTTTCACTCTTAGCCATTTGCATTTCACTTTGCTCCTGTATGGTTTGATTCCCCTTCTGAATCTACTTGTTTGGTGTCTCCATCTCAAAAAAATTCTAGTTTTAAAACTTTTATTACTGGAGGTTCTTTTGGTTTACTTAACTAGACTTATTCTTGATTTGAATTTGATATTTTTGCTGGATCTCTTTTCTCCAGTGACTCAATATAATCATGAATCACCTACTATACATGATCAATTTCAAGTGTCCTTTAGCCTATACTCTCAAGAGGTGTCACAAGCGTTGGTGGAGAAACCCTTGAATTTTCCTCTTCTTCTAAGTTGATATGCTCCATATGTTTTGTAGGTCATTCTTTTGTTGTTGGATTGAGTCTGGTACTTCTTAATCTTGTCACAAGAGTTATTTTAATTTTTTCTTTCTTTCTTTCTATCTTAGGCTTCTCTATATTTGGTGTACTCTCTGTCTTTTGGCTGGCTTTCTTTCTTTTGAAATATTTCTTGTTCATTTTCTCTAAAATTTCTACAAGAGGAATGTCATCCTCTGGTTGCTCTTGTGACTATTGTTGTCCTTGTTCTATTGGTCCTTCAGTTTTTATTTTTCTCCCACTTAGCCTTTCTGTTGCTCGGTTGTTCTTGGTTATCTTCCTTAAAATTGTTCCTAATAAAAAGCTTTCCTAATTATCACCCATATTTTTATGATGAAATTCAACAAGGATTTTAATAAGACCATGGTGATACATGGTATTCTCTATAAACTGAATTCTCCTTTGAACATTACCCAACATCTTTCTTAGACTATTAACTAAGAAATATGGAATATTTATTTCATTATCCTCAATAAAATCATCAGCTATCAGATATGATAGAAAAACATGCATCCAAACATTCCTTCACAATTAACAAATTTTTGAATTATCAGAAGTAAATTTCTCCACTTACTTTTCAATGCTATGCTTGGAATGCCCTTCTTGAAAATGGTGGTGTCCATGCTAGGTTTCTTTAGAAAAACCTTCGAGTATTCTCTCTCAATACCTATGTTTTTAAACAAATTTTCTCCAATTCGAGGAAATCCAGTAGCTTTGGAAACAAAGGATTCTATCACAGTAAATTTTATGTCCCCTGTCTCAACTTCCACCCCATTAAAGGTTTTGGCAAAGGATTTGGTTACTTCTTTGTGGAAACTATTAAATTTCTCCACAAACTCCAACCACTGTGCTTTTTGCAACAATTCTCTTGTTTGTGGATATCCTTCTAAATTTTTTTTCCTGCTGGTTCTATTATGACTATAACTCCCATGGCTGAGAAGCTTTATCTCAAGACTATTTGCTTGACAGGGTATGTGGGTTTCAGAGTAATGAGCACGAGAGTGTGAACGATGGGAGTGTAACTGTTAAGGCTATGAAGAAGTGTGATATAATATAATTGTTAAGAGCATAAATGAGCATGATTTGGGCAATCAGATCAATAAAATCAAGATGTGGGTTGGAGCGTAGGTATAACAATGAGGAGTGAATGGTGGATTAGATCCGATTTGACACTATATTGTCAACTCTTAGTAATAATGATTTTGAATTTGGTAGTCCGATGTCTATATAATTCATACAATTAATGTCTTTTATCTATATTATCAAATTAAAGAATTGCATGCCTTTGAATTATTTCTTTCTAACGTTTGGTTGTTGTCCTTTGTATTGTCTTCAGGTGCCTCGATGTGAAGGGAGTCAATCATTCTTTCAATTATTCCATCAGAAATTTCTGTCAAATAGGTTGCCTAAATCTATTAGAGTTGCAAAAACTCAATAATTTTGTAGCTATTTTATTTTTGAAAAAGAAAACAATGGGACATAAAGAAAATGGGTTTAGAAGAGATGTGAATAAAATTTAAGGTGTAAAACAAAATTGATTTTCCACCTTAGATTTTCTCATAAACATGCCAACTATTGTTGGTTTTCAAGTTTATACATTTTTTTTAACGTTTTATGATTATATAAATATAAATATTATATATATTAATTATATATATTATATATTATATATATATATTATATATATTATATATATTATATATGTATATTATTTCCATAAAGAAAAAGATTTTGGAGATCAAGTTGGAGAAGAAGGAAAATCCTTCTTCAACAACTTTAAATCAGTATTATCTTGCAAATATTTGATAAATTCTTCCTTGGTCAATGGCTTATGATAGACTCTCAGTCGATGAGCATTCACAAGAAAAGGGATCCTTTCTTCATCAATAGTTTTGATCCTAACTGCACCATTGTCAAAGATTGTTTCAATTTCGTAAGGCACAAGCCAATGGGTTTGCAATTTCCCATGGAAATATTTGAAATTTGAATCAAACAGTAATGCCGAATATCCTGGTTCAAATCTTTTCTCTTTGATATATTTGGCATTCCATCTGGATCTTTGTTGTTGAACTATATTGGTTCTTTGGATTACATCTTGTTTTATCTCATCATGTTCATTTAGATGCTCCATTCTTTGTTTTTGTTCTTCTGAAAGATCAAGACCCAATTTGACTGTTGCCTTGAAAGTTCTAACTTGAAACTCAATATGAAACAAGACTTCTTTTCCATAGACGAGCTCATAAGGAGTATGTCCAGTAGTATTTCTCCATTTGGTATGGTATGCCCATTAAGATTGGAATCTTTTTTGCCCAATCTCTTCTATGCAGATGGATAGTTTTGGTGAGAATTGCTTCAATGAATTTATTGGTGGACTCCACCTATCCATTTATTAAGGATGATATGGAGTAGA
Source organism: Pinus taeda (assembly GCA_000404065.3). Classification (NCBI taxonomy): domain Eukaryota; kingdom Viridiplantae; phylum Streptophyta; class Pinopsida; order Pinales; family Pinaceae; genus Pinus; species Pinus taeda. The sequence continues at coordinate 131,008 of APFE030274609.1, read as the reverse complement.
CTTTCGATATTTGATTTTGTATTCCTCCATTATCTTATGTACCAACCTAGATGTGAATTGTCTGCCTTGATCTGTTACAATTTCTCTTGGAACACCAAAATGCGTAAAGATATCCTCAAAAGTAAATGAAACTACAACATTTTCAGTAGCAAAAAGAAGTTGTTTAGCTTCTACCCATTTTGTAACATAATCAATGCAAACAAGAATGTACCTTTTTTGTCTAGAAGGTGGATTAATTGGACCAACAAAATCGAGAGCCCAATTTTCAAAAGGCTTGATAAGTACTTAAGGTTATAGAGGCATCTCATTAGAATGAACAATTTTTCCCATCCTTTGACAATTATCACATCTCTTAACATACTCTCTGGCATCCTTAAAAAGGGAAGGCCAATAGTATCCTAAGAGAAGGACATTGTTAAAATTTATTTTGTCAGCGAAGTGTCCTTCACACGGCTCATCATGACAAGCTTTCAATATCTCTGGTACTTTATCTTCTCTCACACCCCTTCGGATGATCATATTTGGACCTGTTTTATACAATTCTTAATTTCTCCATGAATAAGATATACTAATTTAAATTACCTTCCTTTTTCCCGAGGAGACAAGTATGATGGTAATTTTCCCATAGTCGAATAGTTAGAAATATTTGCAAACCATGGAGATTTACTAGATAATGCAAAAAGATATTCATCAAGAAAATTATCTTCTACAGGAATTTCATTATTACCATTTTGAATCCTTGATAAAAAGTCAACAACTATGTTTTGTTTTGCAGGGTGATCCAAAATAGTAATGTTAAACTCTTGTAGCAACAATAACCATCTAGTGATTCTGCCATAAGTGATTGATTTATTCATTAAGTATCTAATTTTAGAATGATCAATATGTACAAAAGTTTCATAGCGAGTAATATAATGTCTAAATTTATTGATGGTATGAACAACATTTAAAAACTCCTTTTCTATTATAGTATAATTTAACTCTACAAGAGTCAAATTTTTACTGGTGTAATAAATGGCATATGGAGTTAAGTCTTTTTGTCCTAGTACAATTCCTAAAGTTGTATCTAAAGCATCAGTCGAAATATGAAAAGGTAATTTCCAATTTGGTCCTCTAAGAATGGGTGCTTCAAATATTTTCTCTCTTAATGACCCAAAGGCCTTTTGACAATCAGAATTCCAATTGAATTCAAAGTCTTTTGTGAGTATCTTGAAAAGTGGAGATGTAATATTTGTAAAGTTTTCTATAAATTCTCTATAATAACCAGTGAAACCAAGAAAAATTCTAACATCTCATTGACAGGTTGGAATTGATAATTTGGAAATAACTTCTACTTTAGATGTGTCCACTCTAATTCTATTTCCTGAAATATGGTGTCCTATAATAATTCCCTTAGTAAACATCATAAAACATTTTTCATGGCTTAGTGAGAGATTTTCCTCTTTACATCTAATGAGAATTTTTTCCAAATTTTTAAGAGCTTCTTCAAAAAATTTCCATAAAATGTAAAATTGTCCATATATACTTCCACACAATCATGAAATAGATCAGAAAAAAAATCCCTAACATTGCTCTTTGGAATGTTGCAGGACCATTACATAATCCAAAGGGAAGTACTCAGTGATCTAGGTTCGGGTGTGACAAAGGACCCTTGCAAAACCTTTTACTTTCATGATGTGTTAAATTGAATTTTTTAAAAGAAAATAAATGAATATATCTATATGTTGTAAAGAAGAGGAACATGACAATCATCAGCACAAGAAAACATAAGTTGTTGATAATGGAGTTCGCCAAGAAGGGACTATGTCTCCAAGCCCCGGTGTCAAGATGGTGTAGGTCACTGCATTAAGTGCTGTCAATAATGATGATGTACATAAGAGGTGATGCTGCTATCATACAAAGAAAATGCCCTCATGCAAGAGTGGCTCTAAGAGATGTTCCACTACATTAACTCTTAGTCAAAAGGACTCCTATCAGTATGACATAAAACTCATGCATGATGCTCATCCAGCCAACATGGCATAAAAGGGATCTCAATGCAAACATACATGGTGACAACATGAGTATCCCATCCACATGATGACAAAGGGATCTTGAACAAAACATGACGAATCATGTCAACAATTACATCACATAGATGATTATGTGTCACATCAAGCAGGAATCATGAAGCAAGTATGAAAACAAGATCCCACATCAAACATTAAACAGGGATCTCTGCAGCACAATACATAACAGAAGAAGTACATGAACACATTGCATATACCTCACATATAGGGGCCATCAGAAGAAAAGGATGTCAAGCTACTGAAGTTGTTCGTTCCATCGATCTCACGACATCGAATCTCATGAAATGGATGCTCGTGCATGAATGTTGACACCTACACTCCCCTTAGAAAAGTCACCAAAAAATAGAATGAGAAAATGTAAAATCTAAACACACCATCAGATTTGTGGCATTGAATAGTGCAAAATCGACTGTCAAATTGATGAATTCTGAGAAAGTGGATATCTGGGGCTGAAGGAATCTTTTAGATTCCCCCTAGATTCCTTAAAGATTCCCTCCTCTGGGTCCTATGCAATCAGCTTCCTAGATCAGAAAGCTAACTACGCCATCGGGTTCGTGTCATTGAGAGGTGTAAGATCGACATAAGATTTGTCCAATTTGGACATTACAAAAATTTCACCCTCCTGGAAATTTTGCTCATTCATGGTTCCACCTGCATTTATAAATTAATTAAAAACTCATCTTGAATTCCATTCTTTCTCCTCGTTCCTCCATCTGCCTGGGTGCACTGACGAACTGCATTCAAATAAAAATATGGTGATGGATTTCTCAACAAATCTGTTGTCACGCAGTTGCTTTGATGTCTGATTATTATGGAGGAGGTTGGGTGGTCAAACCCCACCTCCTCCTTTTTTTATGTAACAAATCCTTTAATTAAAATATGGGTTGGGTTGGGCCCACCTTGTGTGGCCCGCCCACCATACCTACCGCCGGCTCTACGATTTTCCTTAGTATTCGTGGCGGGGTTGGTTTGTTTTGTGTGGGCGTGGTTGGGTTTGTGCCCCAAGGGCTAGCCCACCACCCATTATATGTTTGTAATAGTGGTTCTATGGGAGGGGCTCGGGGTAGTGGCCCACCCCTCCACTAATATAATATATGTCACATCGTACAGTTTGGGGTGGTGGGGTTGGTGGCTTGCCACCCCTTTTTTTTAATATTTTTTGTTATATAAAACAATATGCCCATTTTGAAAAATTAGATTTGACTAAAGGAATCATTTTAACTAGGTGAAAATTTCACCCAGAATCTGGTTGGAGTTGGCCAGATTTTGTCTGCCGGAAAAGTTCAAATTGTGTCTTTGTTAATCCTGCCCCATCAGCAAAATGTCAACCCAACTTTGACTTCCTCTATCTTCCTCATCCAGACTCGGATTGGAGTATCGTTCACACCATTGGAATCAGGGTGATGAGCACTTCGATTTGATTTCAAGTTAATCATCTTTCCACCACTTTGAATTTTGAGCCTTTTCCATGCCACTGGCATTTGGAGATCCACCTGGATCACTCGGTAAGCATAAGTTCCCCATGGGTAGGTAAGGGTTGTTTTAGCTTGGTCTTCAAGGGCTACTTGGATTTGGTTATACCCACTAAAACCATCTAAAAATGAAAAATATTTATTTCCTGCCAATGTATCTAAAATTTGATCCATGAGAGGATATGGAAAGTGATCTTTTAAAGTGGCCTTGTTCAATTCCCTATAGTAAATGCACACTCTCCATTTCTTATTGCTTTTAGGGACAATTACTAAGGGTGAAACCCACTAACTGTCAGATATAGGATAGATAAAATTGGCATTCAACATTTTTTGTAGCTCTTTCTTAACAATCTCCCTTAAATTTGGATTCATTCTTATTTGAGGTTGTCGAATTTGTTTGGAATTTTCTTCAATATAGATATGATGCTTACAAGTATTAGGATCAATAACTTTCATGTCAGTATATTCCCACCCATAAGCAGATGAATGTTCTTGTAACATCTTGATTAATTCTTTCTTTTGAAATTATTCCAAGTTATTGTTGATATTCAATGTTTTTCCTGAAAATATTTCAATTGTAGAATTGCCAAATTTTTACATAGAGTGCAAGGATAGTTGATGAGATAATAAATATTCAATATTGCATTTCTCTTGAAAACTCTAACTAGATTCACAATATGATGAAGATTCATTATTTTCCATTAAATTTAGAATTTGATCTTCTTCATATAACTGTGAAGTAGCAAAGATTGGTATTATATCAAAGTCATCATCTATCCATTCTTCATTTTCAACCTCTACTGTTGTTTTTGTTGGTGGATACAATGTGAATTTTTTTGTTGTACTCCCATAAAAAATGAACATATCACTAGATCTATAACTTATGAAAGCATCGACTATAGCTAGCCATGGTCTTCCTAGAATTAATGGATTTCTTCCTATGTTATTATTTGGTGTTAAAATCATAAAATCAATAGGATATTCCCAAGAATCTAAGGATACATATATTTCTTCTAATACACGATCAAGTTTGATTATAGATCTATCTACCAATTGTAATAGTGTAGGTGTATATTGAAGATTAGAAAGTTTTAATTGATTCATAGTTTGTTTACTCATGATATTTATGGCTTCTCCTAGACCAATCAAACTATTTGGGATCTCTAAACCATTGATGTATGTTTTAACAATGGGACTTCCGGTATCAAGATATTTTTGAATTGTGTTTATACCCATCATGATATCTGCAACTTTTCCAACAAATTGGATTATTTTGATTTATTTTCTCTTTCTTCTAGGTCCTTTTATGCTGAAGTCCCTAATTGTTTTTGCAAAAATTGGTATTTCTTTAACGGCTTGAAGCAAAGGAATTTTTATGAAAACATTGTTCAGTTCATCTAACATGTCATAATCGGGCAATAAAATTTGTTTCTCAACCCCTTCATCAATTTTTAATCTTTCAGGGAAAGGTGGTTTTGAAACAAATACTGAAGGTTGTTACATAATAGGAGCTTTGAGTTATTTCAATGTGTTCAAGTAACTTGTTTTTGAGTTTCTTACTTTTTATTATTAAGATAATTGTCTTCTTCAGGGATATTTTCTTTTTCACTTTCTTGAATAAAAACTGAGGGGGACTTATTTTATAATATTCTACGAGATCTATGTTGAACATTATTTAGATCTAGTGGGGTTATTACCTAAGTTTGAAATTTTTTTCCTTCCATATTGTAAACAGGTTGTGAATTTTTATTACTATTTGGATTTGGAAGTGGTTGGGCAGGCAATTGATTTGGTCTTTGAGAAAATGGTAATGAAAGTTGTGGATTCACATTGTGAGGTTGAATTTTTTTAACAAACCGAGGATAACATTTTGGAGGAAAAGTGGGATAGGATTGTTGAAATTGTGGAAATTGAGGATATTGAGGGAATTTTCCATAGGGATTTTTCCATCCTTGTGACCAAGGTTGTGGCCAATATTGCCAAGGAATTAGGGGAGTACAATTACCTTGTGAAGATTGTGCAAATGGTTGACGATTAAAATCTTGAGTTGTATTTGGCTTTGGATTATGCCAAGGTCTTTTAGAAATAAAACAGAGAGGGTCTACCTGATTTGGTACTCCTTCTTCTTGATAAACAAATTTAAGACCTGGTATTAAGGTACATTCTTTTGTATCATGATTTTCCACCCAAATATCACAAGTCTCTATACTTTTTAAATCAAGAGGACATTCTCTCAAGGCATGTTTCTTTCTGCACTTCGGAAAAAAATGGAAAATGCAACATTTTCAGATTTGTACTTGTTTTGTATTTTAAGGGTGTCAATTTCTTCTCTGAGACTCCCTAAAATATATGTTTTTAATTTATCAAGAAAATTTCCTAATTCTTCTCTACTTACTATCCCAAATACAAATTTATTAATCCTTGATAGAAGAGGATCTCTTAGATTTTTCCTGGTTCTTTCTTTGCCTCTTGAAATGTGTATGCAAAACTCACAAATTTCTCCTAGTGATAACTTAGAAATGTCTCCCTTACCCATTAGATTGAGAATATCAATACACTCATCTATAATTGATTTCAATAAGAGAGCTTTCAAAGTTTCCTCATCTAGATTATTCATTTTTGCCATTTTTACATTGTAAGAAAATCTTTCAATGAAATCTTCAAGATTTTCATCTTCCTTTTGTGTCATTTTAAAGACTTCATCTTTAATGTTATGGGGCATACATTAATCCTTATATTTCTCTATTAATGTAGTTTTCATTTGTTCCCATATTCTTATGGAGATTATTCCTAAACCCATAAACCATTTTAATGCTCCATATTTAAGGGTTGAATGGAATAGTTTCAACTTTTGAGCATCATGTAGATAATCATATTAACTACACAAGACTTCAAATTCAAAGAGAAATGTCTCAGGATATTCACTCAATTCATGAAAGTTTGGAAGGATAGAGTGTGAGATATTTTTCATTGCTATTGTTGTATCTTCATCGAGGATTGGAAATCCAAAAGGTTTTGGATTTATATTCTCTCCTCTTCCTCCATCTCTTCCACCTCCTCTTCCCCCTCCAATCCTTGGTTGTTCACCATTTAAATTATATACCTCTCCTTCCCCTTCTCCAGTCATTGTAGATTCTTTAGAACTAATATAGGATTCAGGTTCTAGTTCTAAGATTAGGTTTTCAACTTCCTCTAGTTCTTTTGATTCTTCTATAAATGGTTTGAAGTAGGTTTCTTCTTCCTCTTCCATAGTAGGAACTTCCAACTCTTGAGCTAAAAAAATTTCTCTAGTTGAAGATAGGAAAATTATTCCAGTTGTTGGGGATATGGGATCTTCTTCAATTATGGTTTTTGTTGGTGAAGTTGATGAATCTCTAGGTTCAATTTCAGATCTTAATACCTTAGGAAGTCTATGTTGGCTTGCTATAGATGGAATTTGAGTTTGTGTGGGTGGTGTGGCACTACGAGGTCATGGCAGAGTAAGTGATGTTGTTGGAATTAAGCTCTTTCCTATACCTACAAATATACCCCTAGAGTTTCTTTCTATATGCATATCATGTTTTTCTTAAGAAATCAAGACTTCTATTTACACTTCCTCAGCAATGGCACCAAAATGTTTAGTCAATTCTATGTTCTTAAATTGCTTACATAAATTATCGACCGGAGTTTGTAAACTTGTGAAGTGAAAGTGCATTATATATGCTAGAAGACTTTTTGAGCTTATTAAGATGATGATTGTATTTTTCTTAAGGATTTTCTTTGTTCCTATGTTCCTAATGAAAACTGAAGATTTACAATTAAATTCCTACAATCAACTCTTAAAAAAAAAGGAATGTAAGAATAACTATCATGATCCTATTTAATTTACTATTATCAGTTTCAAAAGAGTTACTATGCAAGGTGATAAAAACAAACCCACCGAAACTACTTATGTTCTAGAAATACAATTATTTCTGCTCTACAAAGAATCACTTCTACTCAAGAATAAATTTATAAAACAATCTATGTTAAGATCTACGCACTACAATTAACAATATTACTTGAAATAGTAAAAACAAAAGTAGAAGGAATGAGATCTAATTAAACATATTTTCTTATGAAAAGAAGAGGATTATGTACATAGTCCTATTTTAGGAAGAATACAATTGATTTGAAATCAACAGACAACAAATGAAAGACTGTAAACAAGTAATTACATAGAAATTAAAGTTCCGAAAATGCAATTCTGTAAATAAAAAAAACGAAATGAACTAAACTGAAAATAAAAGAATGAACCTCGATTGTCTGCAGGGTCCCTCCAAAAAACATTATGTTTTAAGGCTTTAATTCAATAGCTAACTACACATGATATTGATGAAAATGCTTCTTCAATTAAAAAGCAATAGAGTTATGAAACTTCAAACTGTCAATTAAAGATTACATATGTGTCTCCGTCTTTCTGTTTACAGAGTTATATATATACATTCATGCTCAATAGATTGAGACTTTAATGCCTTAAAAACTTAAAACAATCCTAATGTAAATGCTAATCTTATAACGAAGAATTTAATGTTTCTTGACTATTTTTTATTTGGAAAGAAAATCAAAGAGTTGTGATTTATTTGAACTCTTGTTGCTATGTTTATCCACATATTGACCCGCTTCTTTGACTGCGCCACCAGGTGATTTCCTTGATGATTTAGCTCAGGAAAATAGGAGGAGATCCATGAAGAGATCAATCTTCATCTGCCCATGTGCTTCTTTGCTTGGCTAGCATCTGGAACGCGGTAAAACATGGAGATAGTTGCAGAATCATGAAACAACTGCAAAATCATGTTAATTTCGTAGCTATTAAAATATTTTAAATTAATAATAATGCACATTAAGAAATATGAAAAATAAGACATCTTAATATCTTACCATGTCAAAATCTATAGTTTTACTATTTATTTGAGTCGATAGTAATGATGAAAAGGACGAAAAATGGATGGAAATGATATCAAAAACAAAACAGTCATGAGACTCTATCCTAACTCAATTTTTTCCTTCAAGTTTGTATGTTTAGCCTTATTTTCATGTGATTAATGATTCTTAGAAGTTTTAGGGATTTCTAGGCAGTAGTTTGGAGGATGACCTAGAATTGAGGCTTAGATCTCGAGACATCTATTAGTATGAAATTTCTTGGAAGGTGTACCAAAAACATCTCACTTAATTCACTGGTGACAAGTGACCCTAAAAAAAAATTGTGACTTCTTACGCTTCAGAAATGAAATAATAAAATGAGAAACAACTGCAACAAAAAGATATGTTTGATCCAAAATAGAAAATGATAATATAAATCTAATAACCCAATATGGAAAGACTTTTAAATGAATAATAATATTTATTGATAATGCCTCGTGAAGGATATATACAAAATGGTATGTAGGTCCCCCTCCATGGGATGAGTCCGTTGATGTCCTTGATGCTTTAGTAATCAATTCTCTCTCTCAATATGTGAAAAAGCCGAAACAATGTGTAGAATGAAAGTGGGAGCTCAAAGACAAGAAGACAATAGTGGTGACGATGATAATGATTATGGTGAAGAATGACTAGGAAAGCCTCTTATTTATAAAAAAGTATTGGGTTGATCTCCAAAATGGAAAATAATAAAATAACATTGACCAAATCAAGATCTAACTATTACGAATAATTTATTATATTTTTTGGAGAGGGAAAATATATTCAAAATGGTCAAGTATTTTTATTTAGAAATAATTAAAAATAAATTTTTTTTATTAATTATTTCATGAGGATTAAGAATAGTGTGAAATTGAAATAATTATTAAAGAGTGATTTAACAATTATTCCAATAATATAATTAAGGAATAAAAAATAAATAGTGATTTATTTAATTATTCTTAGGTGATTTTGTCAAATGTGACAAGGAATAACTATCAAACAATGATTTAATAATTATTCCTAGAGAAAATTAAATAAAAAATGATTTATTCAATTATTCGCGTGGGAGATTTTAATTTTGATAATAAATAATTCAATAAAAATGGTTTACTAAATGATTTCCCATTATGAAAGTGATTTTACTATGGTAAAATTAATCTTACATGGTTTATTTCAATCCACCTAGTAAGAAATGGCTAGGTGATCATTTCTTGGTGATAACAGATTGCCCCCCAATGTATGAGTGCTAGGAGAAAATCATATCAGCGAAATACATTGTAGGTTACGCTTCCACGAGACACCCAAGGGAAGTTAAAGAGAGAGAGAGAGAGAGAGAGAGAGAGAGAGAGAGAGAGAGAACTGAAGCAATGCAAGGAAGGACAAAAATGGAGTGGGTGAGACCTATTGAACTTATAGAAGTCTCCTTTTATTTTGGAGTACATGATCTCAAATGAGGTTGGGGAGGTATACCCATACCCACTGAGATAGCTTAGTAAAAAGAATAATGAAGATCCAAACAATGTGGTATTGAGCTACAAAGTACATGATACATGGTATGATGGAAGCAATGGCCCAAAAAATAATAAAATGAAACCCGTATAAATAATGTGCCTAGAAAGACATAGGCTAGGACTAAATACCATAATATTTAAGTACATGAGATATAAGTCGCCTCAAGATGACATGGTGAGGGGGGATAACAACCAAAGAAGCCATGCTGAATAGGAAAGGGCTTTGTAGATATGAATGGATCATCTGAAGGAGACATGCATGATGTGAGTGTTGCAGTAGCTAAAACCAAACCCATCACATTTGTGGAACTGCATCTGAGGTTGGATCAACATTTGTGGACATCTATGTATGTGGGGGGATACCTAAAGGGCCAACCCCTCATGACGTCTAGAACATCTCGCACACACCTAGGAATCTTTGGGACACTTATCTAGATCACCAAACCATCAAGTGTATGATTCTCAATCATGTGATAGTGAGTTGGCATTGAGCACGTGAGAAAAAACCAAGTCAAAGGGAAATGATGATTCTGTTTTCTTGATTTGAGGCACTGAAAAATATGAAGGTTCGGAATGAAAGCACACCACCCTCTATACCACACTTCTAGAATAAATGTGCTGAAGTTGATAGAAGAGGGCCCTCCAGAGTTAAGGTAATGAGGAATCCTCAACAAAGGCATGAGGGATCATAGTAAAGTGATTGATAGAATGACACCAGGGATGATGATTGAAGGAAACAAGATGAGTGATAGGCCAAAAAATTTCCTTTTTAGAATAATATGCATGGTTGACCTGGCAACAACTCACTGGATTCCATAAGGGATGGACAATTACTTACACAAGGGGTTTCCAAAGACGGAGCAGTATAGCTGGAGGCCAAATATGAACATGATGGGATGGATGTGACACAAATATGTATGGAAAAATATAACTGGACTCAAGGGGACTCAAAACACACTCCATAGTTTGAAGTATGACTCATTTCAGATTCTCTGAACAAGGGTGACTCGATGATGCTGCCACATAGGGAATGCCTAGAGGGGACCATAAAAACATGAGTAAATGATGGTTACTGGTGTATAAAATCCACACGTGAGTCAAACCATGTGTAGGTAAAGTGGTACGAGAGTATAAATTGCTCAAATGAAGAAATTTGATTTTAATAGGCGAAAACGTGAGACCTCGTAGGAAAAATGGCTTCCTAGTGAAGTGTCAAATTACCAAAAATGAAGGCAGACCCATTATAGAACTCAGTGATAGGTTTCCAATGGTGTTGAATTTTTGTAAAACCTGGCTATGGTTTGGTTGGAATGGGTAACAAAAAAACTAGGGTTTTTTTGATAAAAATGATTATTGCCTGTAAATCTAATTCGTTTGCATAATGAGTTGTTGGAGAAATTGGAAAGGAAGAGAAGGCTCTAAATCTTGTGGAGATCATAGTGGGAAAATTGACCATTGGAATTAGGATTTTCAAGTTGGAGGTAGGTGGCCTAACCTTATTCGTCATTTTTGGTGGACTGGATTTCCAAATTAGAGCTTCAATGCACTGGAGGAAACCCATAGTCTTCTTCACAATAGGTCACACTTTTTGGGCCATGATATGTATTCTAGAATGCGGAAATTAGGCCAAGAAGTGTGTCCAACACAGTTTTGAAGGAAAAAAACTATGTTCTGGACTGAGAGAAAAAAAAAGGAAGTGGGGGCATCTATTGAGCTGAAGTTGGGAACCCATGATGTGTGCCTATGACACTTAATTGAAAAAACGTAATGGTATGCTACAAGTATGGTAGATCTAAAGGTGTCATGGTGAGAAAGATATTTGGAAACTCTTCATCCTGATATTCAGGGGAATCAAGGAGTCTGATGGGTTTTAGCACAACACAGGGTGCTAAATTACTTGGAGAACCCATTGATGAGGGCTAGTGAGCCTTTGTTATCGAGGATTGTGAGCCATTGGGACCCATATCAGGATGCCTTTGTAGTATAGGAGCATGGGATTGAGATCACAAACTAGGACATATATTTTCTAATAGAATTTCCCCCCCTGAGGGTGGTGGGTGAGATATATCTAGTGCTACCTCGTGGGAGGCATATATAAGAGTTTGTGTATCGTCACTGTGTAACAAGTGTTCGTGCAAAGGGAAAGACCATCTAGATCAAGTGACTTAGAGAGGATTGAGACATGAGCCACAACCACAGTAGTGTTATGTATCTTAAGTAGGCATGCCTTCCATCGCAGCACTAAGGGGTAGATGACGATGGTGGGGAGTGTGTTGTTAGGGACCTACTATGGGTGGGCCTAGATGATGATGTCATTGTTCAAACTATAGTTGACCCTACGTAAGTGAAGGACCAAATATAAATATTATTTTGGGATAGTGTTATGCTCATTCTTCTTCGATAAGGTCATGACGATCTTCCCTCTAGTACATATCCGTGATGGGGGTCCACAGGAGCCCAGGATGCGCTGCTGGGGGAAGCTACTGCAATGAGGTGGAGGATGGGGAGTTTTAAGGGTGTTCCGACCTCAATTTTTTTCACATTTGGGTGAGATAGCACTGTACATAGATGATTATCCATATAGTGGAATGAACTATGAGGAAGATCCTAACTTACCATTTTTGTAGGGATGAGCATGGGGACCAAATGGTAAGTGAAAGTTGATATATATTTGATGCATTTAAATTTTAAGAAATTTGTGTATGTGGTATTAATTTCTAAACTTTGTTTTATGCATATATAGCACTAGTGAGGTTGGCATGATATACAAGATGAGTCACAGTGCTTGGGACTACAGATCAGGGTGGTTCTACATCACAACAGAGACCAGGTAGTAATGCTCTACTAGAGGATCTTTGACGTAGGTTTGACGTGCTATTGACCGGGGTGATAGAGTGTGGGTGGCATGAGTTAGAGAATATATTATATATAATATATATATATATAATATATAATATATATATATATATATATATATAATATATATATATAGATATAGATATAGATATATATAGATGAGGGCATTGGGCTTCTCTCAAAGTGGAGAGGTATCATAAGGCACATTTCTATAGATGGTCAGGTAGTTCGAGACCTACGGGCTGGTGGGATGGATCCATTAGCTTGGGAGCCTCTAGATGATAGTGATTAGGCAGAGAGACATGTGGGTCCCCATTTTAGTTTTGTTATAACATGAAAATTAGCATGTCATATGTATTTAAAGTAGTGGAATCCAAACTCTATATGTTGGATATAATGATACATAATATGGTTATATATATTTTTTGATGCTTGTGGTTTGCCATTTGTTTATGTCATGGATGTTTTCTTGTATATGCATGTGATAAATGTCATTCTAGAATGTTATTTTCAATGGTATCTACATAGTGATTTTGGGCGTTAGGAACATGAATGATTGTTATAGATTCAAATTCATGTGCCAAAATCTTAACTCGTAGATATTTTCTAAAATGGGATAGTATTACACACATGATAAATGTCATTCAATTGCATTAAAAGTAGCAAGGAATCAAGACAAACATGAAAGTGAAGGATTTGATGATCAATGGCATTATCTAACAAACCTATCATAGCATCATACTTGTCCTTGCTATTAGTGGAAGATCTAATGTAAACGCTGCTGGAGTGGACTAACGAATGCAAGGGGGTAAGAATGGTTGAATATGTTGAGGCTAGATTGTTGGAAAAGAAACTCACACCATTAGAATATTTGATATGAGGTGTGGATGATGGATCCATCTGAAGGACACAAAAAGGAAATAAATAAGATGGCGATGAAGGCAAGCTACTAAAATACAAGAAAAAGAAAAAGATACATGCATTTTAATGGGAAATTATATGGGTAAAATTTCTTGAGGTAAAGTGCATTGCAAGGGTTAGGAAGGATTCCTCATTTTTTACCCTCTAAAAGGTATTCCCATTTTCCCAAACACTTACAAATGATGTAAGGTCCTACCCATAATGATTCAAAGTTTTTGTGCCCCAGGACATCGTGAGATTGATCATAGATGAGAACAAGGTTGCCTTCATGGAATGTACAAGGGTGGACTTTTTGGTCATACTAATCTTTGGTGCGCTTTTTGGCCACTTCAGTGGTTTGCATTGCAACACGGAAGTCTTCATTGGTATGCTCAAGCATGATAATTTGTTGTTCTAAATGTTGGGTTTATGGGAGGAGTTTGACGGAAAGGTGGAGGGAGGGGATTTCACACCCGATTGGTAAAACTACCTCCTCTCTAAAAAATGAAGTGGAAAGGAGTGAACCCAGTGGTAGTTTTGACATAATTTATATAGGTAGACAATGCAGGGAAGAGCATAAGATTCCAATTGGTCTTGTGTTTGTTCACCATCTGTTGAAGCATAGTTTTGAATATTTTATTAACAGATTCAACTTGGACATTTCCTTAGGGGTAGTAAGATGATGAATATTGGTGTTCAAATTGTAATAAAGAAGATATCTCACACCATATCTCATCTTCAAAGAGTCGGCCATGGTCAGAGACCAATTGTTTCAGAACACCAAATCCAGTGATAACATGGTTAAAGAAAAAGAGAGCATCAATAGTCATGATGTTATTGAATGTTGGCATGGCTTCATCCCATTTGGTGAAATAGTCGACAACCACAATAATATACACATGGTGAAATAGTCAATGATAGGATGGAGGGGAGTAGGTCGAGCTCATGCCTTAGGGGAATATAATTGGAAATTGGGATAGTGTTTGAATACCTCAATGCAATCACTAAAGGGAGAAGGAAAAAAATAACCGACGCACATGATTTTCTAGGTAATGGCCATTTCAGAGAGGTGACGACCACAAGTACCACCATGGTAGGCTTTGAGAACTTTCCCATCTTTAGTATGAGTGAGACAATGACTGAGGATAATGTAAACACCATAATGATCAAGATCATTACAAATTAGGAGGTAGTGAGGGGCTTGATGTTGAATACATTGTTGATCATCACAAGTGATATGGGGAGAAAAATTTTGGGTTCATAGATAGGTAAGGTTGTTACCATACCAAGGATCATCTGAGGTAATGATGAACAAGTGTTCATTTGGAAGCTTCTCATTTACCAATAGATCTGGAGCACTGGTAGGAAATTCAAAAATGAATTCACCAAGCGCTAAACGTTTCTTACTCTTGGGTATGACAAATTCAATATTGAATTCTTAAAGGAAAAAGATCCAATAGGTGTACTTACCATTAATGATATTTCGACTCAACAAGAAGGCTATGGGGTTGTAATTGGTCACAAATTTGGTGGTACCTGTAAGGATATAATGATGGAGCTATTGAATAGAGAACACAATAGTGAGCACCATTTTTTCTTGATGTGAATAAGACATTGGGGTTCCGTTGAGGTTTTTAATGACATAATAGATGACATGCTCATTTCTGACATAATGTTCTTGGATTAGGACCTCAGTGATCGAATAGGTAGACATAGATATATACAAGATGAAATCCCTCTCAAAGTGAGGGTGATTGATCAAGGGAGCTGAAGTGAGAGCAAGTTTGAGGGCATTAAAATGCTATTGAGATTGGCCATCCCAAACAAATGGAATGTTATATCGAAGGAGTCTAAGAAACTCATGCGTAGTGGTAGCATAGTCAAGGACAAACCTACAAAGAAAGTTTTCTTTGCCTTGGAGTCTTTGCATCAAGCAAAGGTTATGAAGAGGAGGAAGTTAAAGAATGGCTAGAAATTTGAGAGGGTCAAGAGTGATATTGATCCAAATATGTTCATCTACCGGAATTAACCAAGATCTTTTACTTAGGTGATGTTAGCAGAATTGTGTGTGAAAAAGTATGAAAGACCACAATTGCATGCTTTTAAGGAAGATTAAACATAATGACATCTATCAAATCAAAGAACAAAAAACACATTGATAACGGGGTTCACCCTATGTGGGTTACGTATCTAGGCCCAGTGTCAAGAGTGAGGAGGATGCTTCATTAAATGTTACAAAAGATGATGATGTACATGGTATATTCTTTTTCATTACAAAGATAAATTTCCTCAACTAGAGTAGCATGTCCCTCCATGAGTCATTCTCAGGAACTCTAGCTCATATGGGAAAATTCCCTCAACAAGAGTGGCATGTCTCTCCATGAGACATCCTCCCATAAGAACTCTCACTCAAAATGGCCCTCCTTCAACATGAAAAGCTAATAAAATCCCACATGACGTAGCATACAAGTATCCCTACAACATAATAGTAATAAGGATCTCAACAACAAAACATCATCTGAACAAATAAAAAGGCAGACATGGCATCACTACATCATTTAAATCCACTTTCGGGGATGGTCAGAAAATGAAAATATTAACTGCTAAAATAGACAACATTGCTAAACTTGTAGCACAAAACTGTGTCAAACAACTATAAACTTGACCCATCTCTGACACTGTCAAAATCTGGAACCTGGGAATCTTAAAGATTCCCTCAAATATTCATTCCTAGAGATGGCTGGAAGATCCGCTACTTGGATAAAATTCTAAGCACACCATTGTGCTCCTTGAGAAATTATGTGAAAAATGACTATAAAGTTGACATCATTTCGCCTCTCTAAAAAATTAGACCCCAAGGGAATCTTTTAGATTCCGTAAGATTCTGCAAAGATTATTTGTTTTTGGCTACCTAAATTTCTTCTACTCAAATGGGGAGACAAACCACACCATTTTTTTCCCTACGAAATTTTGGTTCTTTTGAGTATAAAGTTCGCATATTTCTTTCACTATTAAAAATCACCCTCTAGGGAATCTTTTAGATTCCTCTAAGGTTCTACATGGAATATTCGAGAAGATATTCCCTGTCTCAAAACTCGTGCCCCACTTGGGCTAGGTTTCGTGCTGCTGCCTCCATCCATCAAATGGAAAACTTTGGTTCTTATATAAGTTTTTTTTGGCAGATATAACAATGAGGTCGTTGGGCCATTGGTTAAATATAGTGCTTAGTTGGAGGTGGGTCGAGTTCCAACTTGCAACCCACCTGTTGACTTACATTTTTGGCTTCTTTTAATATAGGTGAATATCTGTTATCAGTGAAGTGTTGTTGGCAGTTAGTTTTGCAGGCAATTTGTTGGGAGTTTGTTTCAATGGTATGATGTGTAGTGTTTTGATTGGGTGTGGAGTCGCCTGTGGGGTGGGCTAAGTGGAATGGGTGGGTGGGTTTGGTCTTCGCTGACCTCGTCATATTACGTATATGTATGGGTGTCGACTAGTGGGGTAGGTCCACTGGTGGTTGGCCCTCCACCCCAAGATTATATATATTTTTATTTTAATTAGAAATAATAGTAAAAATTTCGATTTTGGTTTTTAAGGGTTATTATGAAAATTAAGGAGGTGAAAAATTCACCTTTTCTAGTGGTCGAATTCTATGCACTAAGACTCTGCTAAATTGTTTCTTCATCAATGACTACCACTTGGCCAATTTTGACTATAAATTTGACTGCGAATATCTTGAGCATACGAACTCAGATTTGAGTAGCATTTGCACTGTTGGAATTAGGACGACAAGAACTACTAACAGGTCATAGTTTCACTTCAATATCAAGACTTTGAGTTTTGAGTTTTTCCATAGCCACTGCACAATTCTAAATGTGTATGGAGCCACCTAGATCATTCCTCCCCACTAAGGAGCTTTTGGTCCTCCAAAAGCATGAACATGATCTGCAAATTCTATGTTATATTGTTTGCACCATAAGTGTCCTGATAGGCCACACTTCCTTCTCCTTCACCCTTGTTCTTTAGAGCCATAAGTGATGAGAGGAAACTTGTATCCTCTACAAAACTATAGTACATATTTGCAAGTTACATGCTCAATTACATGACCAACTGTGACCTAAGTGGCCCTATACTTTCCAAGAGTTTATAAGACACACTCTTTGGTCAATTTTACATCATAATAGAATCCAATACCCCAGCTATCAACGAAAATGCCAATACATCATCATTTCTTTAATAAGAAATGGGAAAGGCATCATCACTTTTACAATTCAAATTGAAACACGTGATTTACAACATGTAGTCATGACAAACTACCATATCTATAAAAACCATATGTTACTCAACAGAGTGAACCACAAGGAATGTGCTGGATTCACTTGTTGAAAATATTCACCAATTGGTTCCTACATGGTTTATTTGTCCTTACGAGGCTACTTTGGATGGAGCCTCCAACATGTGGCTCTTTGGTGTCCACCTCCTTTGCAATGATTGCAAAAACTCTTCTTCCTCCAGATCTACTTTAACTTCTTCATTCCCTAATGTGGAGAAGTCCTTTCACCTCTCATCCTCTTTCTTTCTTCCATTCTCTTCCAGCACTCAACAACCATATGGTTATGCGAACCACATGCACTACATGGTTTCATACACCATGATTTATGTTCATCATTAACAATAATATTTTAATATAAATGAACTTTAGAATACTGAGACTATTTATACATGTCTTGACTACGTCTGGTGCAACCCTGGTGATGAAAGGTTATCGTATCTTTTCCTCTGTAATGTGCACTGTCATGGGAGAATTGTGATGTGTTCTAATTGTCCTCTTTCTCTGATGGCTTCAACAATTCTTTAGATTATTTTTATACCTGTTATCACTCTCTCTCAAGGTACCCCAAACCTAAAAATCGAAAGATTTGAACAACATCCAATGGATGAGTCATTCCTTGGCCATTAACACCAAATCATCCTCCTTTATACCCCATCTTGGTAAGGAGCCTCATGCTAGTTCCTAAAATGGGTACCTCCATATTTCTAATAGAAATATATCATGTCAAGATGAAATTTAAGAATGGTCAACATTATTTACCTCATATGTTGATTCTGAATAGGTAATGATGGCTTTGCCAAGCCTTCATTGCGCTTCAATTTTTCCAAGGCCTCTTCCATGGCTTGAAACTGAAGCTATAGTCTCTGCTTGTCCTCTTTTTCTTCTCGTACAAGTCTCTTCAATTCAACATTTTTTTATTGAAGGCTCTAATTTATCTCCTCATTTGAATGATGAGAAGATGATGAAGAAGAAGAATGTTCACTCGAGGGGGTAGATGGAGAATGTCCCTCTATTCTTTCTTTATCCTATTCCTCTCTTTCCATTTTCTCCTCATAATCTACATACATTCATCCACCATGTCTGCCATCTTGAGGGGGTCCTCATATATATCTTTTTTTCTCTCCATCTCCCTTCTTATTTCATGTTCAATAATTCACAGTCACAATTCACATCAATGACAAGGTCGCTCTGATACCAAACTTGATTCGAAATATTTTAGCTATCGGCATTAACCAAGATATTTTACTTTTGTGATGTTATCAGAATTGCATGTGAAAGAGTATGAAATACCACATGTGCATGTTTTTAAGGAAGATGAAATATAATGAAATCCAGCAAATCAAAGAACATAAAACACATTAATAATGAAGTTCACCCAGTGTGGGTTACATCTTTGGGCCCGCCATTAAGAGTGGGGAGGTCGCTTCATTAAATGTCGCAAATGATGATGTTGTACTTGATATATTCTTTTTCATTACAAGGATAAATCCCCCCAACTAGAGTGGCATGCCTCTCCACGAGATGTTCTTAGGAACTCTCACTCATATGGGAAAATTCCCTCAACAAGAGTGGCATGTCTCTCCATGAGACATCCTCCCATAGGAACTCTCACTCAAAAGGGCCCTTCTTCAGTATGACAAGCTAATAAAATCCCACATGACATGGCATACAAGTATCCTTCCAAGATAATAGTAATAAGGATCTCAACAACAAAACATCATCTCAAAAAATCAAAAGAAAGGCATCACATCACTGCATCATTTAGATCCACTTTTGGGGATGGTTGGAAAATGTAAAATTCATCTACTAAAATAGATGGCACTACCTAATTCATGGCGCGAAATCATGTCAAATGACTATAAAATTGACCCCTTTCTGACACCATCAAAATTTGGACCCTTAGGAATTTCAAAGATTCCTACCTAGAGATGGTCAGAAGATCTTCTACTCGAATTAAACTTCTGAGAACACCATTGTGCTACTTGAGAAATGCTATGAAAAATGACTATAAAGCAGACATTATTCCACATATGTCAAAAATCATCCTCTAAGGGAATCTTTTAGATTCTACAAAGATTCCTTGCTACTGGCTACATAAATTTTTGTTGCTCAGATGGGGAAATGGATCACACCATTGTGTTCCCTACAAATTTTTGGTTCTTTTGAGTATAAATTGGGCATATTTCTATCACTATGAAAAATTTCCTAGTAAGGAATCTTTTAGATTCCTCCAAGGTTGTGCATGGTGTATTCGAGAAAATATTCCTTGTCTTGAAATTCATGCCCCACCTGAGCTGGGTTCCATGCTGCTCCCTTTGTTCATCGAATGGAAAAATTTGGTTATTATTTAAATTTTCTAGGTGGATATAACAATGAGGTCAATAGGCCAATGGTTAAATACAACACTTGGTTGGAGTTGGGTCGGGTTCCAACCCGTGGCCCACTTGTCAACTTACATTTTTGGCATGTTTTAATATTGGTAGATAGGCATTAGCAATGGAGCATCATTGGTAGTTTGTTTCAATGGTATGGCATGTAGTGTTTTCATTAGGTGTGGTGCTACCCATGGGGAGGGCAAGCCAGACTGGCCAGGCAAGTTCGATCCTCGCTGGCCCCATTGTATTATGTATATGTAAGAGTATCGACTCATGAGGTGAGTCTACCGGTGGTTGGCCTACCCACCACTTTTTTTTTATTAATATATAATAATGCATTGGACCGTTGGCAGGTCAGTGGGGTGGTGGCTCACCACCCTAAAATTATATTTTTTATATTTTAATTAAACATAATAGCTAAAATTTCAATTTTAGTTTTTAAGGGTTATTAGGAAAATGAAGCAGGTGATAAATTCACCTTTTCCAATGGCAAGATTCTGTGCACCGGGACTCTGCCAAATTGTTGCCTTGTTATTGACTACCATTATGCCAAGTTTGACCAGAACTTTAGCGGCGAATATATTAAGCATACCAACTTAGATTTGGGTGTCATTCATGTTGTTGGAATTAGGACGACGATCAGTATGATCTCGTCCTAGTTTCACCTCAATATGAGGACTTTTATTTTTAAGTTATTCCATAGACATTATAGGATTTTGAGCATGTATGGAGCCATTTAGATTAGATACCATCTTTGGACACAATGAAGCCAAAAATTTGATCTGTAGGAACACAAAAGACACACTTAAGGGGGTTGAGGTGAATGTTATACTTGCAACATCGGAGGAATATGGTACGGAAATCATGAATGTGTTGTGACCAAAGTTTGGAATGAGCAGTGAGATCATCTAGATATGCAAGGATAATATGAGCCAGTTCATGGAAATAGTAAGACATGGCACACTGAAAAGTAGCCCCAACATTATTTAAATGAAAAGGAACGAGCCTATAAGAGAAAGTTCCTCCTAGACTAGTGAATGAAATTTTAAGTTAATCGACATAACATATACGTATTTGGTTATACCTGAAGAATCCATCCATAAAGGATAGAACCTCTCGCCCTGCACATTCATTAATAATTTGGTTTATGAATAGTGTGGGAAAGTTGTCTTTGGGACAATATTTTCTTAGACCATGAAATTCCATGCAGACATGGATGATGCCTTGTTTCTTAAGAATGAAAATAGGATTAAACACCCATGTGTTGTATTTGATAGGATAGATGAAACCATCATGCTTGAGCTTATCAATTTCAACTTTGATAGCTTCATGTTTGGAAGGATGGATAGGCCTTTTTTTTTGGAAACCAGGGATGGCATCGGGCCAAGTGTCGATATGATGTTCAACAATTTCAGGATCAAGTCTGGGAATTTCATAATAAAACTAGGTGAAAGCATCATGAAATTCTTTGAATAACTTGATGTAAGAATCAATTTCTTTCAGGGTGCATTTTGCCCCCAAGACGATATTTTATTTGATCCTTGGTTTATTCGAAATTTTAATTTTTATGGTAGGGGAAACGTTAGCAATATTTACTTTTCCAAAAGCATCTGGTGCAAGAATGGGATTTTTAAACCAATTGACTCCACCATGAATGAATTCTTTTGACTCCACAACATAATGATCATGGGTTTGTTGTAGAAGGAAGTACGCACGATGATGTATATCATCCAAAGGATAATGAGGGGTGGTCATGGATTCCATGATGTCTTCATCAGGATGGAGGATGGGAGGATAGGAGGAAGGGATGCCACATGATGAAAAGGAGCTACCCAAGGCATCCTCATTAGAGACAAGGTTCACATACACACTGTCAACGTTGGGAGATAGGTGAGTAGTAGATGAGAGATCTCTCGATCTTGAGACCAAAGTGTTCGTTGAAGAAGGTTCAAAAAAATCACAATAGGAGACATCTAGAGAGTTCCAATACATCGATCCCATGGATGATGAAATGTAGAGAATATGAGTGGTACTATCCTTCATCTCAACATCAGGGAGAGGGATCAGTATGGGTTGTTGAGATACCTCATGCTCTCGCATAGGAGTGGGAGCAGAACTTGCAGGTAGAGGAGAGGTGGAATCACTATGAGCAACCTCTAATTCATAAAGCACTTGATGTGTATCATGAAATTCTTCGAAATGGGGACAACGATGATAATAATGTCCATAATTACCAGACAAAGCAAAGGGGTGATTTGTGTGTAATTATCTGTTCTTTTTAGCTAACTCGGGTAAGGTGACATGGACCTCAGGAATGTTAGAAGCAAGAAAGGTTTCGGAGACCACATTCTTAATCTGAGGGAGTTCAGGACAATTATTAGTGGCATGACCAACATCATACAAAGAAGATGGTGGAGTAAGATTTTTTCGCTTAGGAGGAACTGGAGTTGTTTGGGGTGCCCTGTCTTTGGTTCCCTTTTTTTGGGCTTTAAAACCCTCACCAAATTTTTTTTGCAATAAGAGTAGGCTTATTTTGAGGTTGTTATGGAACTAAAGCAATGGAATGGGTAGGAACAATTGATTGAATCGGGGTCAAGGCAGTGTAAGGTTTGATTTGATCAAGGGGAGTATTTGTGGGAGGATTAATGTATCAAACTGGGATCCCCAAGGTAATGTTAGGTAAACTCAATGTAGCCATGATAGGTGTAAAATAAATTCCCAGGGGTGGAAATCAGAATGGTATTTGACTAGAAGGGTAATGACCTAGGGGAACTCCTCCAAGATGGTTAGGACCTAGGGTAACAGTTCTGGGCTAGAAAGGACTAGGAGAGATACTAGCAGAAGGAAGAGGGCCTTGAGGAGTAATATTAGAAGGTTGGGTTGAGTTGGGAAAAATAGGTTGCAGAGGTGATGGCTTCTTTGAAGGCATATCGAACTATTTGTGGGTGGCCCATTATGCTTGGAGCATGCAAACACTAGATGAGCTAGGCTCGGAAGGGATAGGTGGTGGACCATAATAAGCACCCAACAAGGTGGAACCATTGTAGACTCTAGGAGACACATTGGTGAGGGACGAGATAGTCTCATTTCTGGTCATTGATGAGACGATGGACTGGGGTGAAGTCTGACACTTAGGATCATAGTACATCAGCTGATCTATAGTGAGGATCTTTCCATTATGATGGAATCACATCGTATGGAAAACCACAGATGCGACAAATAACATGGCATAGGTGTAACTATGACACAAGAGGACATTATAATCTAAAGGGGCATCGATGATGTTGATGTCAATATAGATAGCCTTTCTGGCAATAGTGATAGGACAACTATGATATAAGCCAAGGGGATGAGAGGGATGACCATCCCAAGCACAAAGAGTGATGGTGAAAGGAGATAGGTCAGGTGAACCAAGTTGCTTCCAAACACTAGCAGCCATCACATAAGTGGAGGTGCTTTCATCTATGATGCATTGTTGAATAGTGGCATTTCTTATGGAGACTGGTATTTTAAATGCAATGGATGAAGTAAGGGGGGAATTTTACAACTTGTCAATGTGAAAGACAATCATATGATTTTCAGAGCGATCCACAACACCCAAATTAGAGAGTAGATATTTCCATTGGGATGGGCACATATGGAGGACTTCCAATGTTGACATGGAAGCAGGAGACTGCACCAAGTCATCTACTATACTATAGGTATGGGTGGATTTAGTAGAAGCAACATTTCGATGTAATGGAACTTTCGAGATATTGAGGATAACCTCTACCTTAGATAGAGGGATCTGTAAGGTACCATTTGATGATGAAAAAGGCTTGGTGGAAACTTGGGGTTTGGAATCAATCGCTAACTTAGCAGGTTGCTTTTTATATTGATGTGATTGAGTTTGAAGGTTGACGTGTTCCATGTTGACTTCATCTGAATTCATCATAAGAATAGGACAATCATTGTGACAAGATGGTGGGGGTTCGAGATCTATATGATCATGTGTAGGTTGAGCAATGATATATCCTTTGTGAGGAAAAGTATTGGTAAGCACAACTGGTTGAGATAAAGCAGGAGGAGGAGGAAATATGGGTTGTGGTCCTGTAGAGGCAGTTGCTTGAGCTTCCCATATGTTGTCACTCACTACAAAATTTGTTTTCAACTAACCAAAGTACAGAAGAAAAAGAAAATTACAGCCATATTCTAAGCCATAGAATCCCTTAAAGCTAAATAATACACCCTCCATTGGATATTTCTCGAAATTATCTTTCTAATGGTATATGGAACTCCTAAAATGGACTCTGGAATCAAAATTTAGAGGAGATTGAAGTTACCTTTAAAAAACCAGAAGACAAGGAGGAAATGCCTAAGGGTAAAATCTGAGGTCTAGGCATATTGGTGATCCTGTAAATCGATGATCATGGCATATCAGAAGTCTCAAAATATCGGCGATCCCACATATGGGACGTCCAAGTAATTGAAGCATCAAGAGATCAACACATTGCAATTGGTGATTAAACAAGTGACGACATTTTAAAGTTGTGATATCACATAAAGTTTTGATTGTGATTAAAATCACCAAGTTTTGTGCCTTTAGTGTTAAAGCAGCAAGGAGGGCCTAATGCAAGTTAACAAAGGATCTCCTTGCAAAACCAAAGTAGGACCAAGCCTTTTATCTCTCCTCTAATGAGATGCATGGTAACATAAGATTGGTTCTGAAAAGCAACACGGGGCAACTGACATCACCATGACTTGATAGTACATCGGACACATGGCATGTAGATTCAACATTTTGAGGGTCATAAGGGGCCAAAATAGGGTGACACATGTCACCACTCACAAGGTGACATGTGGCAGAGGATGACATTACATCGAATATTAAAGGTTGAGCATTGTCGTAACTCCATAGTAAATCCTCTAATTCTGATATGTCGATAAAGGGGCTCTGATACAGGCATTGGCTGACAGTCACATAAACAGCCAAAGAACCAAGGGCTAAGCATGGAAGGTGATCAATGATTGGTGAAACCTGATATCTAATCACTCCAATTAAATCCATGATTTGGAAACACTGACTGAGGAGCTCCAATATCTGGGCTAGCACATGGTCAAGAAGGACTTCACTAACAAGGGGGAGAGAATAGTTTGCAAATGAATGATAGCACTAGTAGGATTGTAAAGGCCTTAGTGCGATAAGGCTATGCTCCTAGTCATGTCGCCCAGTTATATGATGAGAAATTCAATAAGGTGCTAAACGAAATGGGGCCAAGGGACATTAGATCTCACTATTTTGTAATGTTTTAAGACTAAAAGTCCCAATGCAATGATGTTCTAATAGTATGGTATAGATCTTTGAAGGCATATGGGCCGATAGCTAAGGCATTGAATGAAGGAATGGAGGAGTGGGAAATAGATATAAGTTTATCTTGTGGAAGCCTTTGTAACAAGAAACCTAGGACAACAATAGCCACAGGAATGAATTTGACTGCTTCTCTTGCACGACTTCAGAGGTTAAATGGAGATATGGGACTCTGAAAGATTTAATGGCTTAGCATGGAGCTCCAATCAGTCATACTATGAAGGAATGTTAGGACAATATCCTCTTCTACTTTATGAAGAGAAAACATAGTTGATCATGTCGAAGTCTCTATAACAAGAAACCTAGGACAACAATAGCCACGAGAATGAATTTGACTGCTTCGCTTGCATGAATTTAGAGATTAAATGGAGATATGGGACTCATAAAGACTTAATGGCTTAGCATGGAGCTCCACCCAGTCATAATATGAAGGATTGTCAGGAAAATCTCCTCTTCTACTATGTGACAAGAAAACATAGTTGAGTGGTGAAGTTAGGTAGTAAAGGAGAAAGTGACAAGAACTGAATGAGCAGTAGGAGAATCACACCAAGGAAAAGATGTCACCTGATCAGGGGAAATCTCAGAAATGGCATAGGGATACTCACTCCATCATATTTCCATTTTCCTCTTTCTATTATTCTATAGTTTTTGTGTATTTTGAATAAAGGAATCAAATCCTTGGGAGTCATTTTGGGAAATAGGATATCGCACGTTGAGATAGCTAGTCAATTTGACAACTAGCCCTTAGTCAATATGTTTTATAACTATTAATTCAAATCTCTGCCTCTCCTTATAAATAGATGGAAGAAACACTTAATAAAGGTTCTAGAATTCCACACCCATGGTGGTCCAAGTTTTGTGATTCCACTTTGGTTTTAATTACCTGTTCATGAGGGACTTGAGCGATATTAATGAATGTAATGGACTAGTGATTAGGAATCTTGAAGATAAATGAAACTCTTTAGTGATTATAGGTAGATCAATGTGCATTATGTTTCCCCTTTGTTTATCACTTCATGTTTGTTTCTCTTCTACTGAAATTGTGTAATGAAGCTGCCTGTTTCACTCTCTCATGGTTATATTTATGTTGTTGAGTAGTAATAGTCCCTGTATTAGTTAAGTATCTACTTATGTACCTGTAAGGAGCACATATTTACCATGTTCACCAGTGACAAGTGTGTCCATAAGATATATATTAGGAAACCTTAATTCATTCTGCACAATTCCTTCCATTCCACCTCCTCATTCTTTCGTATTTCTATGAGAATGTTGTTACTTAGGATTTTGTCTTGTTTACAAACCTATGAATCAAATTCCCCTCCTTTCTTTCCTCCTATTCATTTTACCACAACACCAATATTGAAACTGCCTATTGTTGTGTGTGTGCCACCAGAACCAAGCATTTCTCTTTGAGCTTTTCCCAATTTACCCCTATGCATTCAGATCCATATCTTTACTTGAGTCTACCTTATCAAAAGACTATTGAAAAAATCCCCCTTCATTATCCTTTTAAACAACTTGAAAATTGGAGTGCAACAGAAATCCCCCATTAATAATCTTCCATGCACTCCCCTATCTAATATGTCCTAGGCACTGGTTTACAATCAACCCAGAGGTTGTCTCTAGGAACCATTCTATATCTCCTAAAGCATTTCTACTACAAGTTCTTGAAGAAGCAACAACATGTTTATGGTGTCATTGCTAGGGAACAAATTAGAATATTTTCCCTGGGTACGACAAATTGTTACATTCCCTCTATCAGGCAAGAAAGGGAAATGTGGTTTGAATATCTCTCACCTTGGCAAATCCACTATAGTAATTTCAATATTATGGTAAACATCGTGGTGATTCCATTATTTAAATTTCAACCTCATTTGATTTATGATTCATACGATTTAGAGGAGGATGAGGTGGTTATGGATGTTTAAAGGGAGTTGTTTACTAGAAAGTGGGGAGAATGCTTCTAGCAACAGATATTTCAAGAAGAGTCTGAGGTTCAAGGACCAAGTAGTGTCCATGATTACATATTGCATAAAGGTTCCTGGCAAGAATTCTTAGTAGGCCCTATAGTCTATGACTCTTATAGTTCATAAAACAAAGACTTTATTCTAGATTTCCAAAAGGTTTGGCTGGTTGAAAATGTGTTGCAAGATATTAGTAATAGGTTTTTCTTGAAAAATCTAAAGATGAGGAGCTGAGTAGTATTTGTGGCTACCCTAACCAACAAGATATTGGTTAGCATACTTTTCATGAAAATAAGGTAGCTGCAAATTTTTCTTGTCAGTTATATGACCCTGTAGCCGATTACATGAACACATTCTTAGGTCAACAACAGACGTTGTTTTTGGAGTATGCATCAAGCTTTTTGTTTGAATATTTTTCACGGTGCATGATTATTTTAATTTTCAAATTTCAGCAATAGGAAGGCATTAGGTGCAGCACCCAAATGCTGACCTTGTTCCATTGGAGGGTTCAACTTACTTAGGTGAATTGATTCCCTATACATAGGTAGGAGTTGTATATAAACTAGTTCACTAGATGATCATTTAATTTGCAGCTGTTAGAGTTTATATTTCAACATTTTAGCTTGATGAGGAAAGGACTCTCGCAAACAAAGTTGCATGGAGATTTTCAAGTTGTATAAGTGCATTATAATTTTTGACTCCATGCCCAATGGTGAAGGATACTGTCTGTAGGTTCTCAGCACCTTGCCAACAAGGCATTGTCCCCAGTTGGAGCCAATGTTGTCACTCACTGAAAAATTTGTTCTTATCTGACCAAAGTACGAAAGAATAGAAAATTGTGTAGCCATATTCCAAGCCATCGAAGCCCTCAAAGCTCAATTAGCTCCCCTCCATTGTATATTTCTTTGACTTATCTATCCAATAGTATATGGAACTCCTCTAATGGACTTGAGAATCAAAAGTTAGAGCAGATTGAAGTTACCCTTGAAAAACCAAAAGATAAGGAGAAAATGCCTAAGGGTAAAATCTCAGGTCCCGACATATCAACAATCCCACAAATCGGTGATCCTGACATATCGGATGTCCGACATATCGGTGATCCCACATATCAAATTTCTGAGGCATTAGAGCATTAAGATATCGGTGCATTGCAATAGAAGATCGAACAAGTGACAACCTTTTAAAGTTGTGATATCGCATAAAGTTTCGATTGCAATTAAAATTATCGAGGTTTGTGCCTTTAGTGTTAAAGTGTTGAGGAGGGCCTAATGCAAATTACATAGGATTTCCTCACAAGACTACAATAGGACCGAGCCTTTTCTCTCTCCTCCAATGGTATGTGTGGCAACGTAAGTTGGTTCTAATAAGGGAAACAAGGTAATTGACATCATGATGTGGCAGTACAAAAAACACATGGCATGCAGATTCAACATTTTGAGGGTCATAAGGGGCCTAAGCTGGGCGACATGTGTCATGACTAACAAGGTGACATGTGGCAGAGGATGACATCACATTAGTGATCTACAATCAAAGGATGAGCATTGTCACAACTCCATAGTAAAGCCTTCAATTCTGATCCCTCGATAAAGGGGCTTCAATATAGGCACTGGCTCGTAGTCACATAAAGAGAAAAATAACCAAGGGCTAAGCATGGAAGGTGATCGAAAATAAAAAAACCCTGATATTGTATTACTCCAAGTTAAATCCTTGATTTAAAAATGTCGACTACGGAGCTCCAATATGTGGGTTGGCACATAGTCAAGAAGGACTTTATGAACCATAGGCAGAGAATATTTTACGAAGGAACGATAGCCCCGATAGGAGTCTAAAGTTATTAGCTCCTTAAGGCTAAGATCTTAGTCATCGCCCTGGTCATAAGATGAAAACTACAATAAGGCACTAAACCAGAGGGGGCTAAGGGACATCAGAGCTCATCTTTTTGTAATGTTTTAAGAAGAAAATTCTTGATGCAGTGATGTTCTCATAGTATGTTATAAATATTTGAAGGCATATGGGTCAGAAGCCAAGGGATTGAATGAAGGCATTGAGGAGTGGGAAATCGATATGGGCTGGTCTTGTGGAAGCCTCTGTAATAATAAACCCAGAACAACAATAGCCACAGGAATGAATTTGACTACTTCGCTTGCACGCCTTTTGAGAGTAAAGGTAGATATGGGAATCATAAGGGCTTAATGGCCCATCTTGGAGCTCCAATTAGTCATACTATGAAGGACTTCCAGGACAATCTCTACTACTTCCCTCTGACGAGAAAAAGCAATTGATATCTACTAAATCCAGAGGGTGGTGAAGTGAGGTAGTTAAGGTGAAAGCGATAGGAACCAGCCGAGCAATAGGAGAAGCACACCAGGGAAAAGACGTGGCCTGATCAGGGGAAATCTCAAAAATGGCATACAAATACTCCATGCATCATCTTCTCATTTTCCTTTTTCTATTATTCTATAAATTCTGTGTATTTTCAAGAAAGGAATCAAATCCTTGGGAATCATTTTGGGCAACAGGATATCACACGCCGAAATAACTAGTCAATCGGATAGCTGGCCCTTATCTGAGATATTTTTGTAACTATTAATTCAAAGCTCCCCCTCTCCTTATAAATAGAGGGAAGAAACACTTAATATAGGTTCCAGAATTCTGCACCCATAGTGGTCCAAAATTTGTGATTCCACTTTGTTTCTAATTTCCTATTCATGAGGGACTTGAGTGATATTAATGAATGTCATGGATTGGTGATTGGTACTCTTGAAGATTAATGAAACTCTTTGGTGATTCCAAGAATATCAGTGTGAATTATGTTTCCCCTTTATTTATCACTTCATGTATGTTTCTGTTCTACTAAAATTATGTAATGAAGTTGTCTCTTTCACTTTCTCATGGTTATATGTAAGCTACTGAGTAGTAATAGTCTCTGTGTTAATTAAAGATCTACTTATGTACCTGTAAGGAGCACAAATTTACCATGATGATTAGTGAGAAGTGCGTACACAAGATATATATTATGTAACCTTAATTTGCGCTCCACAATTCCTGCCTTTCGACCTCCTCATTCTTTCATATTTCTATCGGAATATTGTTGCTTAGGATTTTGTCTTGTTTATAGTCCTATGCATCAGATTTCCCTCCTTTCTTTCTTCATCTTCATTGTCCTACAACGCCAATATTAACACTGCCTATTATTGTGTATTGGCCACCAGAACTAGGCATTTATATTCGAGATTGGCCCAATTTACCCTTATGCATTCAGATCCATATATTTACATGAGTCTACCTGATAAAAAGACTATTGAACGAAGCCCCCTTCATTATATTTTTAAACTACAAGATGAGTGGAGTGCAACAGAAATCCCCCATTGATAATCTCCCATGCACTCCTCTATCTAAGATGTCCTAGGCACTAGTTACAATCAACCAAGAGGCTGTATCTAGCAATTTTTCTATATCTTCTTAAGCACTTGTGCTACAGGTGCTAGAAAAAATGACAACACCATACTTGACGCATCTTAGGTAAAAGGGAAAACTCATTATTATAATGGCCATTCACACCACAACAAGAATAAGGTTTTATCATATGAAGAGCCCTGTTTTTCTTGGGTTATCCACCTTGTTGCTAGGATGTGTTATTACGCTGGTTTCCCTGAGGTGCATTAGGTGGTGGACCCTAGCTACCTTGATTACCTTGCGATTGTTGGTACCATTTACCTTTCCCCTTGTTCCTTTTCTTGGGTTTGGGGGGATTAGTTGTGCTTTGTTGAGCATACATGTGACCTTATGGAGGAGGTTTCTATTGAGGAAGAGGTGGGGGCATGGGGGGTTGGGATGTTGGTATCGGTGGGGTTGGAGCACTAGGTGGTGCATACGGATAATAAGGAGATTGCGAAACATTAGGATATATAAATGGAGAAATAGTTGTCCCTGGAATTTTTTGATGTAGATGGGGATATGCATATGACATGCTAGAACTTGGATAATATTTTTTTCGTGTGGAAGATTGGGGGAGGGATAGGTGTAAGAGGAACTGGTCCCCCCCTGGGGTTGAAGTTTAGGATGTGAAATGGATCCAATGACACCATCAATGAAATGAGATGTCCTTGATGCATTAGTAGTGTCACGCTGAGGTAGATTGAGAATGATAGTATAAACTTAACATGACTAGGCATATATCACATCAAATTTCAAGTCTACTTGGAGCACATATTGCTCAGATTAAGGGAAGTGGGAAGTGAAATATTTAGTAATGGGGGCCATAAGTGATATAAGGAACCAACCAATATAGATGAAGTCTTCTAATTTGGGAGCTTTACATGTGATGTTCCATCTACACCATTCCTGAACATGGTTGGATAAGAGAGTGGAAAAAGTTTGACGGAAAGAAGTTGATAGTTCAATACCACTGTCATAATAGAGAGGTAACTAAAAATAGGCCAAAAAATATTTGGATATAGTTTCAAAAGTGGAATGAGTGGATAAAAGTTGATAGAAATACCACTTAGTAGCAACTCCAATAAGAGTGCATTGAGAAAGGCAAAGACGGATGGATCCTTCAGTGATAGAATTGGATGAACACCACATATGGAATGAGAGAACATTATTTGGTGGATCTTCTCTAGTATTACCTTCAAACATGGGGATGTCAGAAGAAAGCTTGGTAGGAATAGCATGCCAACTGGGTCATGGAGAAGAGGATAATTGATGAGCTAGATGGAATCAGTGAGACTCAAATTAGCCATAAAAGGAAAAAATGGAGTAGGAGTTACCATACCGGTGGAGGTTCTACTCGTGGGGTTACCCTGGTTAGTACCTAGGTTACCACCTTGGTTTCTCGGACCCACATTGGTGCCAAACATGGGGACGTTATGGGGCTGATAAGACAAAATAAAGGAAGAACTAGAAGAATCAATAGAACTAGAGTCATAACGAGGAATCGATGGAGGACTTGGAGGATGGACTCTAACTCGATGAGGAGGACTAATATGTCCTAATGGAAACTGAGGGCTAAGGCCTTGAATTCTCTACAAAAAAAACCTAGGGGGTGTAATGCTGTCAAGACAATGATGACTCTAAGGACTAAAGGGTGATGATAGGAGAAAAAGAGTAACAAACAACAAGAAAACGCCTGGTGCAGTGGTTCCAAGTGTAAACTAACTATTTTAATGAAGCTACTCTAACAAAAGCAAGCATGCCATGTCAAAGAAAAATACCTCTAGCCTATAAGTGGTCTAAATCCTCAAAAAATCCTAAATATATTGTTTTAGATGGCCTTCGGAATTACTTCTTACTTGATGGATTATGATCCCCTTAAGCAAAGTTGTCCAGAGAAAGGTAGGATAAAGGACCAACTACTTCCCACAGCCAGCCCTATAGGGTGTTTTCCTAAGATTTGTCACTACGGTTACCTTCATCCCACGAGGGTGGTCGGGTCTTGAGCTTTTTGGTGATCAACCACAACACGATATTCCCTGCCAAAGGTTAGGTAACCCCGAGGAGAACCACTCACACGATGAACTAACCTA
Organism: Pinus taeda; assembly: GCA_000404065.3. NCBI lineage: Eukaryota > Viridiplantae > Streptophyta > Pinopsida > Pinales > Pinaceae > Pinus > Pinus taeda. The sequence goes on along the minus strand of APFE030274609.1, from coordinate 97,736 downwards.
ACCCCCTTGAAATGAGTTTTTGACACAGTCTGACTTTGTACCGTGGGATGGTGAAGGATTTTAAGCTCCCTAATATGTCAACTTTTATGTCTCAATGTAAGTGATTTATGGGTTTATTAGAAGCATATCCCACCGATCCTACACCTAAACTACACAAATTTTTTTCCCTTGGTGCCTAAGTGTGATTAATCTATGTATGTTAAAGTATTAAGGTGTAGTGTTTCAAGTCTTATCTTGGCAGTGTTAACCAAGCTCGCAATCGCTTAGGGTGTGAGTGTGTTAAAATGATGTGTCAAGTGGATGAGCTAATTAAGCATGTTTTAGGATGCCATGTGCTACTAAAAATAAAATGCTAAAATGTTGTAAATAATGTGAAAAAAGGAAAAACAAAATAGCCAATCAAGCACACAAAAACCCACCCAAAAAGGCTATCAAGAAGCTAAACAAGAGAAGGAAAAAAAGATATTCAAAGACACATAAAATTCCTAAAAGACCTAATGTAAAAGGGACAGAGATCTAGAGACACTTATCTATTGTAAATGGTGCAAACACATAGCAAAAATCAGAGGTGACAAATGTTGTAAAGGTTAAGTATGAAGATCCAAAAGTGAGGATGTTTAAGGTGATCCTAAGGGGGAAAGGAAAAACCAAAACTCTAAAGTGAGAAAGGGTTAAATAAACTTATCCACAAGCATTGTAAAGTAATGGATCAGACTTCGAAAATCAATGGCTTAAAATGATGAAACCTTAGACTCCTCACCCAACCAATCTATTCCTAAAAAGGTGGAGGTGTACTCTAAACCCTATAGCAATTTTTCGTTCCTCAAATAGAAAAAATAAGAGAATCTAGGCCTATGGGACACTAAAACGGAGATAAGAAACCCTTCCCATTCCACACACAACACCCTTGGAAAGTCTGAAAAAAAATTCCGAAAAAGTCTCGTAAAAAATAAAAAAGCAAGTATTGACCAGGAAATAATGGAAAACACAAATAATTGGCCAAAACATGTGCTCTGGAATGTAGATATGGGGATGAAAAGTGTTTTTTTTCTCCCAGGACTCTTGGTCGGTGGATCTTGCATATATTTTTTTGTCTCTTTCCTGACTAGTACCTGTGAGCTACAGAAAGAACCAGAAAACCACCAGAATTTAAAAATCTGACAAAAAGGAAAGAAAAATATAAATAGAAATCAAGGGGCTATAAATAGCTATAGAAAACCATGAAATTTACTAAAACTTTAGTCACCCAAGAACTGCATGACTACCCCAGTGGAGCCGCCATTTGTTAGTATGAAATTTCTTGGAAGGTGTAGCAAAAACATCTCACTTAAGGCATTAGTCACAAGTGACCCTAACAAGAATTTGTGGTTTCTTATGCTTCAGATCTACAATAACAAAATGAGAAAATCCTGCAACAAAAGATATATGTGATTGGAAATAGCAAATGAACATAGAAATCCAATGTAATAACCAAATATGGAAATACTTTTAAATGAGTAATAATCCTTATTGATAACACCTCATGAAGAGGATCTACAAAAGGGTCTGCAAATCCCCCTCAGTGGAATGGGTCATTTAATATCCTTAATGATTTAGTAATTGATTCTCTCTCTCAATATGTGAAAAACCCAAAGCAATGTATAGAACTCAAGTGGAAGATCAAATACTAGAAAATGATGGCAGCGATGATGATAATGATCGTTGTGAACAATGAATGGAAAACCCTCTTATTTATAACAAATTATTGAGTTGATCTCGAAAATGGAAAATAACAAAATAATATTGACAAAATCAAGATCTAATTGTTAGAAATACTTTATTATATTTTTTGGAGAGGGAAAAGATATTCAAAATGGTCAAATATCTTTATTTAGAAATAATTAATAAATAAAATGAGTTACTAATTATTTTGCGAGCATTAAGAATGGCATGAAATTGAAATAATTATTAAATAATGATTTAACAATTATTCCGAAAATAGAATTAAGGCATAATAGATATATAATGATTGATTTGATTATTCCTAGGTGATTTAGTTAAATGTGACAAGGAATAATGATCAAACAATAATTTGATAATTATTCCTAGAGAAAAATAAATAAATAATTATTTATTCAATTATTCTCATGGGGTTTTTAAATTTTAATCAGAAATCATTTAATAAAAATGGTTTACTAAATTATTTATGGTGCGCCCTAGTATTTCACCAAGAGTGTTGCAACTCCCAGGGTTTCCTCAACTCTATTTATCAACTCAGGGTTCGTACAAACTTTGAGGTGACAATGCTATATACACAGTAGATGGAATTCTACTCATGCCACCCTCAACTAGGTCATTTGATCAATAGCGCTCCAAAACCATTCTTTAATTGCATTAGGGGGAAATTATCTATTGAAAGTTAAATTCAAAGGCTAGCTCTAATGTAGAAAAAGTAAATTCTTTTGAAATCTAACTTGTAGATGCCACCAACTCGTAAATTCTACTGAATCAATTCATGAAATAATGCAAGAGTTATACTACCTACAAAAATGATTTGAATTTAAATAGGAATGCAACAAATTATAGATATAACCATAAATATAGGGATGCAATAGAAATAACAGTTCCTTTCATTAATATCAAATAATGAAATATGCTTACAAACAAAATGGAAATGAGACTAGCTCTGGCGATGGTAGATTATCTCTGAGCAGAGATGTGGTGGCTACATGCCTCTAAACTAACTTACAATGAGGCTCAAGGGCCTTTTTATTATTGAACAATAAGAGAAAACCCTAAGAAACTAGAACACTAACTTGAGGAGATGTAACACCAAGAGTTTATGGGCCCCGTTGGGGTTAATTGGGCAGCCAACTTCCTGGGGTCGTAACTTGGTCATATTATCTCGATTTGACATGCATGATACCTCGTTGGAAAAATATCTTTGAGGAATACAAATACAACTCAATTTAACTGAAATAGTCGAGAGGAATATTGTGAAAAAAACATCGTTTAGGGGGTCAAAACGGCTCCGGAAGTTCAAGATGCAAAATACTACCAAAAATAGTAAACTATGCTACAATTAAGGAAATTGAGAAAAGATGACAGAACAATGGTGAGGGTCCAAGTGGAATAGGTGGGTGGCCACCAATATCCACATGTAACATTCCTCCCCCCATTAGGAAGCAATGGTATCCATTGCGTTGAGTTCCTCCATGAGATGAGGAAACTTCTACTGAACTTGGTCCTAGTGGGTCATTTTCCTTGGTGTAGGAGTTGAATGACTTTGACAACTCGATACAATTGGATATTATGCTAGCGAGTGTTCCTAATATTTGTGTCCATGATCCGATTAGTTGTAGCTTGTTCCATGCAGTCTGGATTTAACTCTGTTGGTGTGAGCTATTCTGCAATGTCAGATGTGTCCAGTAATGGTGGAAAGTATGGAAGAAGTTCATCCACATTGAACACAAGGTGCAGGACAAGGAATGAGGGAATGATAAAATCTAAAGAATTATCTCCCACAACCTTGGTGATTTTGTATAGCCCATATCGAAGTAGGTGAATCTTGTAGTGGGGCCTAGTGAGGTGCTCCTATTGCTAATGTAGCCAAACTTTGTTGCCCACCTAGAACTTTTGTGGCACCCGACGCTAATCATGTCACTACATGAACTTAGCATTGGCTTTGTCCAATATGTCATGGACCTATTGGTAGATGTGTTTAATTCTCTCAATTAATTTATTTTCCTTGTCGGCTTTGGACTAGACATGATCCGAATCTGTCGAAGTCACTGCAAATGGTATGGCCACATGAATGGGACATAGTGGTTGGAATCCCAAGGCCACCTGAAAAGGGCTATGACCAATCGAGTTATGGAGATCCTAGTTGTAGCTATGCTAGACATAGGGGAGGCTCTCATCCCATGTGCATGGATGCTTTGAATTGTACATGAGCATAATATGTGTGATCATCCTATTGATGACCTCTGTCTGGCCATCAGTTTGGCGATGGAAAGTTGTGGATTTAGTGAGCTTTGTGTCCAACATCGACCAGAGATTAGACCAAAATGTACTAAGGAACTTCTTATCCTGATATGAGATGATATATGATGGGATCCCAAAGTGTACCCACACTCGTTCAAAGAAGAGTTTAGCAGTGGATTCTACTGTGATACTCTTCTTGCAAGCTGCCATAATGGCCATGTTCGAGAATCTGTCGAAAAATGCAAAAACACAGTCATTCCCATGCTTATTAGAAGGAAGGCATAACATCTAATCCATGGAGATGGATTCCCAAGGTTGACTAGAGGTAGGCAGCGAAGTATAGAGACCTTGTTTCTTGATGGTCGCTTTGGCAATGGCACAAGCAGTGCAAGATCTGATGTACTTCTTGACATCCTATCGAAGATTTATCCAATAGAAATACTTCTATAGCGCTGCCACCATTTTCCCTACCCCGAAATGCCCAGTGGTCCGACTATATTGCACTTCCCAAATCATCTTCACATGCTCGCTTACAGAAACATAAAGGTGTAATAGGTGGCATAACAAAGCATCCTAGAGGTGAAACTATGGAACCTGCTAACCCCCAAACGAGTATGGTATGTGTGGCCAAATTCTGGGTCACGTTTGTAGAGAAGTGGCTAATCAGAAGTCTCATGCTCACAAGAGTTGAACATGGTGGTTAACACCATGATTGGTGGTCGGGTGAGGTAGTCTACAACATTATTTGTGTTGCTCTTACTGTACATAATATTCAAATGGAACTATTGCAGGTATGTGGACCACTTCTGATGGTGATCATTATGAAACTTCCCTTGCATCTATATGAATTGTAGGGGTTAGTGGTCTCTGTGGATAGTCATTTCCTTCCCCAAAATGTAATGCTTCCATTGTCAGTAGGCTTGCACAATGGAATACATCTCTTTTTCATAAGTGGGATACTTCTAGACTGTGTCTAAAAGTGTCTCACAGTGATATGCCACTCGATGCCCCTATTAAGTAAGGATTTTCCCAATAGCATAGTCAAAGGCATCTTTCTTGATCTCAAATGGTTGTTGCAAGTCTGGTAATGTCCACACTAATGCAGATCAGAGGTGATGTTTCAACTCTACAAATGCCTTCTGTTGAGAGTCAGAACAAAAAAAATTTTCGTTCGCTCCTCCTTTAGTGACTTCATTCAAGGGCCAAGTAATATGAGATAACCCCAACATGAACCTGCTATAGAAATTGGCAAGACCCAGAAAGTTGCAAAGCTCTATCAGAGTGGTTGGAGTTGGATAATCCCAAATGACTTGGATCTTGGCTGGATCCACATGCACCCCCTGTTCATCAATAATGTATCCTAGATACTAAACCTGGGTCATGCCAAAAGTGCATTTCTCCAAATTGGCACATAGATTGTGTTACCGCAGTGTTTGGAGAGCCTATCGAATGTGGTGGAGATGCTCTTCCCAACTCTGGCTGAAGATTAGGATGTCATCCAAGTATACCGCTACAAATGAGTTGGTGAATGGCTACAAGATGTCATCCATTAACTCATGAAGGTTGCAGGAGAATTCATCAACCTAAAAGGAATAACCAACCATTCAAAAAGGCCCTCCTTGGCTTCAAAGGAAGTCTTCCACGCATCGGAGGTTTTGACTAGTACCTGGTGATATCCAGACTTCAAGTCAATCTTGCTAAAATATCCCCCCCCCTTGAGTTGGTCCAGAAGGTCATGAACCCATGGGATCGGGTACCTATTCTAGACAGTGATCTTGTTTAGCACTTGATAGGAAATTCAAAGTCTCCAAGTCCCATGCTTCCTCTGTACCAACATGATTGGTCTCCTACAGGGCAATGAACTCGATTGAATGTGACCTTTCTGTAGTAGATCCTAAATTTTCCTCTTGATTTCATCATTCTCCATAATGGAGTACCAATAGATAGGTCCATTGGATAACAACGCAACTGGGGTCAGATTAATGGAGTGCTTGACCTAATAGTGTAAAGGTGCCCTTGTAGGGGAGGTGAAGATATCCCCGTACTCCTCCATGACCTTGTCCATCTGTTTTTGTCATGTAGAGGGGCCCTGTCTAGAGGTCGTGGTGACCTTCCTCTTTTCTCGAGGGCATATCATCAAGAAAAAAAAAATCTCATTTTTGGAAATGATCTTACTGTATTGTTTTGCAGTAACCAAAGAGATGGCAATAGGTGATGCTACCTCCAGTATATTGTACAACTTATTTCCCAACGTAACAATAACAATGTGAGGCCTTGACTCATACACAACATGTCAGCTCCACAAGTATGGCTGGACTAATAATACATCATAGAAATCAAGGGGAGCAACATCGCATAGTACCTCATCTGTGAAGGGCTTGATGTTGTATGGAAGGCAACATTGTTGGCTCACGCGCAAATCTTGTCCTTGATGAAGTCACTTGATTGTGTGCGATTGTGGGTGTATTGTGATTGGTTATCCTAATCACTTCATGACCTATGCTACAATGAGGTTCTTTTGGCTCCTGCTGTCAACAATGAACTATAGCAGGGAACCCTTTACCCACATTTGGGAGTGGAAGAGACGCTCCTCTTCCTCTAAATATTCGGGGTTCCTCCTTTTAGTTATTTTTGGTGGCAACGGTGGAGTTGGGCTCCGCATCAATAATCTGCTTCCCTTTATCATTCCCCTTGTTGGGTTATGACTCAGAGTCAGAACATGCATCTGATTCTGAAGCCTTTAGCTCAGCCACCGGTGACTGTTTCACCCAACACTCACTTGTGTTGTGGGTGGAGCTCTTATGGAACTCACACTACTTTCCTGTCTCCTTCTTTGGCTTCGCAGTGTTGTCCTTTTCTGATGGCCTTGGCAGGTGGTCCTGACCCATCCTGACCTGGCTTTGTCCTTTGTTCTATGGTTTGGGGGCACCTTTTCCTTGCTTCAAATTCATAGATCCAAAGTCTTGGTTCTTCTGTTTAAACTTTTGCTTGCTGTTGACGACATATTAGTACATCGTGCTGAGCGAGGAGATGTCTAGGAACTCCATCTCATCCTAGATGTGTCTATGTATGCAGCCATGGTACTTGAGTACCAAATGTTGCTCAAAATCCTCGATACCCAACTTCATGTGAAGGGTATGAAAAACATTGGTAAACTTCGACACATCTTGGTCTCTACCCTGCCGCAGCGTGTTCCATTTTATGTATTTGTCCTCGTAGCTCCCAGCAGGGTAGTAGTGCTCCTTGATGGTATCTAAGAATGAATTCCAGGTGAGAGAAGTTGAAAATAGTGAGGTTGTACTTTCATCCTTCTACTCATAATAGGTTTCCCACTAGTCCTTGACGTGGGGGGTGGCTTTGAGAAGAGAAAAAGTAATATTTTCCTGCTTGGAAAAATCATGAACAGAAAAATATCTTTCTAGAAGATTCAACTATTTATCTATGGCATCTACATCTATTTGGCCCTCAAATATGGGAATGTCAAAGTTTACTTGTACCTTAAAAGGTGTGGAGCCTCCAGAGTGGTTGTTGGATGTGGATGCACTTTGGTGGGCAATCGTTGAAGGATCTAGGCAAAGTTATCTATCATCGTGTTCCTTTGCTTCTCAAGGGCCTCCTCAAGCAATATTTTGATAGGGCCTCTTATTCACTTGTATTTTTTTCTCCCCCATGGGAGGCTGTCGGGATTTATGAGGCTGGTCTTGCAAAGGTTCAGCTAGTTCAAGCCCTAACTCCTTATATCTCGACCTCGTTGGGGACATGTAAAGAAAATAGAGAAAGAGAAGACCGCTTTGATAGCATTGATCTAAATTTAAATAGGAACACAACAAATTATAGATATAACCATGAATACATAGATGAAACAAAAATAACACTTCCTTTCATTAATATCAAATAATGTAATATGCTTATAAACAGAATGGAAATGAGACTCTCTCGAACTATGGTAGCTTATCTCTAAGAAGAGATGTGGTCGCTACATACCTCTGAACTAAGTTACAATGAGGCTCAAGGGCCTTTTTATTATTGAACAATAAGATAAAACCATAAACAACCAAAACCCTAACCCGGCGAGATGTAACACCAAGAGTTTATGGGCCATGTTAGGGTTAGTTAGGTGACCAACATCCCGGGGTCATAACCTGGTCATATTATCTTTGTTTGACATGCATGATACCTCATTGGAAAGATCTCTTCAAGGAATACAACTAAAAATGTGATTTCAATGAAATTTCTTTACAAAATATTGCCAAATATATGTTGTTTAGGGCCTCAAAATGGTTCCAGAAGTTGAGGACACACAAAAACTGCCAAAAATAGCAAACTAAGCTACAATTAAGGAAACTAAAAAAAACTGATAGAACAATGGTTGTTATAGAAATATTTGGGCACTGCAACCCCAATCATATATATCCATAAACCAAGGGCTTCTTAGTCCCTAAAAGTGTTGTTTCACACCCTAAAGGAACAAGGTCAGTTGATTACATCATCTCCCAAAAGTTCTCTATGGAAAACTGCTCAGAACTGGTCAAAACTGGACCATATAGGCTGCTCAGTGCTAAGGGTGTGATGCATCTCACCTGCCACATGCAAAAAGTGTGATGCATACTGAAAAGCCCTTCTATAGGGTGTGATGGGTGAGAGTAGACAAATGGCAGAGACAATTTGCAAGGTGGATGATCATGGAATCTTCCAAAAACTTCTCCTGTGACACTCGCCTCTCTTAATTCACCTAGGGATGAGTAAGAGATCATGAATCTCCAAGTGGAACCAAGAACTATTAGAGAGAGGACACTAATCAAAATCCCAGAATCTGATTCACCCCCCTGCAAACATCTATAGATGGATCCCTCATCCCAGAGATCCAAAGGCTGGAATTTTGTATCTTGTAAGGAAGTGTTGTTAGTTTCTTGGTGGAACATCATAGTGTTGGGTGATATAAGATTTTCATGAGGTGAAGAAGGGATTTCATGCTGGGAGGATGACGCTGGGTCAGATCAATGGATTGTAATCCTCTCTTCTACTCTTTCTATCAATAAAGCAATTTGAATTTTCCTCCACATTCTTGTATGTTTGAGTTGATATATGCATTTGTGTGATCAATATATATCTGGTCCTATATAGTTTATGATCGTAGATCTCTGTGCTTTGATGGTATCATGCTGCTTTGACTTTACAGGTTCTCTTTGAAGTGGGGTAAGCAAGGAAGGAACGGGAAAGATCTGTCAGAGGGGAGAGGAAATAAGCAAGGAGCCAAGCGAAATATTGAGGTTGGTACTCTCTGCTTCTCTCCTATCTACTTCTCATAAAGGAAAACAAAAGTAACTTTATTTTTTTTGTTTCTAAGATAGCTACCCATCTTAGTGGGACTAGCATCTCTGAATGGACACTAGATTTCCCTATAACAAAATGGTGACTCTGTTGGGGAGCGAATAGCTTGTTTGCTTGTCTATATTTGTTTGCTTTATAAACTACAGATGAAGCCTGAAGTTAAGCCAACTAGCTTTCAGACTACATTTGCTATGCAAATGCAAAGTAGATCAATGCTACTTCAGTCCATCTCAACATTTTTTTTTATAAACTGAACAATTGATTTGCAAACATTCTAATTGCCCTGGTGGTGGCTCAAGTAACTTCATTAGATCAGCCCCTATGATTTACATTTATTGACTATCATTAGCTCGGCCTAAATCCCTGAACTAAGCTGCAAACTGTGACCAAAAACCAAGTTGAAGTCTCTTCCCTGGACCATTGCACCTTCTCCTCTTGGCAATTTGGATGTATCGCACCTCTCGTGTACAGTAGGTGAGATGCATCCTTGTTTCCCTATGTTACAGGTGCAATGATCAGATAAGACTGTTTCTGCCTCCAGATTTTGGTTTTTTCTTCACTCTCTTCAGCTTTATTCAGGAGTTTTGTTGTCTGTGATCAGTATACCACTATAGAAGCTCCCTTCCTTTGCATCATTCAACCTCCATTGTACAAATAATTGTGAATGTTTTTATGTATTTTTCACCATTTACAGTTCTCATTTACAAAAGAGTAGCTTAATCAAACTGTCGTCTTTTGATTTGGAAGTGTCGCAAGTGTCATTTTCAGTCAAAGAAAAGAATCCTACTCTTTTTTATGGTTGATTACACTGTTACTCTTGTATTTTATTTGAATTAATAGTATTTCAAGTGTCAAAAGTAGTTTTCAATTCAAAATCGCAAAGTGTCGTCGTAGTCTTCCTTTCTTTTTTGAAGAGAAAATTGTTAGTACTGTCGCTTTGAAAAGATAATTCAGATTTGTACTTAGCATTCTTTTTGTCATTCACACATTAAGAAAGCTGAAAACAAATACATGCCTATGCATTTGCATTTAGACTGCTTGTTGGTTTTGATTTATGACAGTGCATCTAGTGTGTGCTCTCTGCTCTATGTTGAAAGAATCTTGCTTCTTTTTCCTTAGTAGCTAGGATTCTCATTGCAAAAGGAAGAATAAATGACTGTTTATCATCTTAGATTGCATTTTAGGAATTGTATATCTACATCACGCGATGAACCTTAAAGGAAAACTTATTAAGAAAGATCAACTGTAAAATAAATTCAATGAACATAAAAATTCTTTGGAACCTGACGCACAACATTTAGAAGTCTAGGCTAGAGACGTATTCCAACGTCGTAAAGCCTAGTAACTATCGCTTTCATCGTAGGTTGGGTGATTCCTCCTCTTTGAGACGACAAGTTCCAGTATAGACTTGTGCTCCCATGTACCGTTGAGTATATATTGGGAGACCACAATAGGATATATCCTTTATCCTTAGGAAGCCATGTCTGCCGCCCTATCGATCGCAATGCACTAAACACAACATTCA
>APFE030274609.1:29117-77457 GCA_000404065.3 Pinus taeda | reverse complement strand
TTTCTGGTATTATGATCTGATAACAGCAGTCTGAGAAGTGATTGATTATGTTCTTAATGACTCATCTTCATGTGATCTGATGGACTAGATCTGATTGATGACTCTCATTGTATATGTATTGATCTAGTGATTTGGTGATTCAGAAGGTTGTTTGATTATGAGCTTCAATGTGGTTATTGGGTCCAGTATGAAAATTGGATGAAACGTGGCCTTTCAGATTATGTGTTGTGCTTCAGTGTATCCATTATGAAAATTGATGAAACGTGGTACCTGGAGGAGAGAAGATTGTAGGCCAGCGCCTACGTACTAGTACTTAAGCTAGTACAAAAGCAAAAGGGAATCTTTGGAGCATTGTAGCAGGTAGCAGCCTGCGTACTAGTAAATGGATCGGCTAGTACAAGAGCAAAGGGGTTGTAGCTCCCGTACTTGTATAAGGCTGCACCAGTACAAAATATTGTAAAAGGATTTTCTTATTAAGAAGAAGATTGAGATGACTTGCAGCAGGTGGTTTTCTCCCGCATTGGGTTTCCACCTTATATCATGGTGTTCATGTGTGTGCCTGATGTGTGATGATCTATTCTATGTTACTGCATCTGTTAACTGATAATATGGTTGATAATGTTCTAATGCACTCATTGAAGATCAATTAACTTAATCATAAGAAGTGTGGAAGTAGCATATATGAATCTGATTATGGAAACAAAAAGGTTTTATTAATGGTGATAATACTGATTCACCCCCCCCTCTCAGTATTATTTCCAACAATTGGTATCAGAGCAGGTCCTTTTGTAGAAGCTTGATCGCTTGAAGGATATCTGTGGAACAATGGGAAAGAAGCTCAAAAAGAAAGCACCGAAGAAGAAGAAGACATCTCAGAAGAACTATGACAGTGGGAGAATCGATTAGGGACTAGGCATAAGAAGCTCTTCAGATTCAGAATCAGATGAAGATGAACTATCAGGTATAAATTTGCTATCCTCTGATGTTCCAGCTATCTTTCCATATGGAAGAGATGAAAGTGATTGCGAAACAACTAAACTTGCTCTTATGGGTGAACAAGAGAGATATCAAAAAGAGGCAGAATTTAAAAGGCTTTCAGACATAATTAGAGATCAACAAGATCTTTTGAACAATAGGGAATGTGACTTCGAAAAGGTAAAGGAGTTAGTCAAGGTCAAATATCAAAAGTTGCATGATGAAGTCACATCTCTAAGAAAAGAAGTCAATGAAAAGAACACAACAATCAAGAATCTTAGAGATAGATCCAGTGATTATGAAAGTCTTGAAGCTACGACCCTCTCACTAAAAGAAGAACTTGAAGAAGCCAAGAAGCAGAATAAAGATCTACTCCAAGCTATTAAAAAACAGGAAAACGAAGTCATCAGTTTAAAAGCACAGCCGGAATGTGTCTCCAGAGTTCGTCAAATGCTGCAGGATGTGAATGAAGAACAAAAAAAGGAGATTCTCAAACTAAGGGAACAAATGGAAGAAGGAAGAAAAGCTGAAGAAGATTTGAAAAGGCAATCTCTTGAAAAGGAAGAACAGCTTCAGGTTGAGGTAAATATCTTGAAAGGTAAAATAGAAGAAAAGAATAAGCTTTTACGATTTCAAGATAGCTCTAAAGTCTTGGATGATATTCTAAGTAGTCAAAGGCTCCTGCTATAAAAAACTATCTTGGTTTCCATGAATCTGTTGAAGGTGAATCTAGTTCACAAGGTGAGGCAAGGAACTCTAAAGAGAAATCTAAAGTGATCAACGAAGAAATGAAAGATCAATCTCATCATCAAACAAGGAAAGAGATTCCTCAAAGAAAATCCTTTACTCCTCCCATGAATAATGTTGAATGTTATGTATGTCATAATCTTGGACATGTTGCAGCTAGATGTAGAAGAAGAAGGGCTCAAGACCATTATGCTGAAAGATCATCACATTCAAGGTACTTTAATGGATATTTCTTTGCTTGTAATATGTATGGTCACAAAGCTGCTGATTGCTACAAATGGAATATGAAACATATAAGATGTTATGCATGTAACAAGCTTGGACATATAGCCAAGAATTGCAGGAACAAAGTATGGACACCATATCAAAAGGAGAAAATGTCATCATCACGCTTGAAGATATGGAAGAAAAAGTAAGTACAGTCAGAAAAAGGTGGCACAACACAACGTACAGACATACCAAAATCAGAGGGAGCTGAAAGTACAAAACTTCAGTGTCCTGAATCTCATATGCAAACTTGATAAAGGGAAGTTGCGTATATATGCGAGTTGGATACTGCACAATCGCGTATATGATTGTTTGAAGAAAGGTAGTAGGGAAAGTGAAGTTGGAAGTGAATCTATGAAGTATGATCTCTCGAGCACAAGATCAGATCTAGGAATCTAACTGTCAGTGGCACAGAAGAAGACTGTTAATTGGGTTCTAATAAAAGGTACGCAGATCATACACTGTGAAAATGCGGGCATACGTAGGTGATACAGAGTGGAAGTGCGAGGATACGCAGAAAAGGCACAGTCGCAGTGCGTATATACGCGGTGTAACAAAAGAGCACATGTGGACGGACATGGCAAGGCAGAAGAAGAGGTGCGTAGCAAGATCGGAGGTACGCGGTGCGATAGAAGGATAACCTGCGGAGGTACATAGAAGTACGTGGCACGATAGAAGCAACATGTGCGTGAGGTACGCGGCCCAACTGATGGCACAGGTGCATGGGTATGCGAAAGGATGTCTGCGTATGTACGCAGTGCAGCAAAAGGATCTCTGCGGGTGTATGTAGGGGAGCAGAAGGTGAAGTGCGTAACTACGCGGGACAGATAAGGAAAAACTGCGTACCTGTCTTAAGGCATTTATTGACTTTTCTTGCTGATAAGATCTGACAGATGGCACCAGTTTAGGGGGAGCATATGCTTTTAATGCATTGTTGGCATTATGGTTGATAGTCCTTAGTGATGATGCTTATGATTCATCTTGCTATGATATGAGTTGTTTAGATGATTCTTGGAGTTACATAGTTGATATGAGCACCATGGCATATACAAAGGGGGAGTTCATTCAGAAACTTCAGCAGATCTGGTTTATAGTCAAGGAGAGCATGTTCTTAGGGGGAGCATAACCCTTTGCCCTTGATGTCAAAGGGGGAGAGTGATTTGGTGTTGTTGCCATCAAGTCCAAAGGGGGAGATTGTGTTGGCTTTTTGATTGCATGTGTTGTACTTGATGGCAACCCTCTGCAATTAGAAGATCATCTCACTTGTATACATTCAGATGAATCTACAGAAGAAATATCAGATGTGACAGAGTGCATGGGTTACCGGACAGCAAAAAGGGATCAGATGACAGCTCACAAGTAAGCTTTACCATCAAGTCCAAAGGGGGAGATTGTTGGCATTATGACTAAAGTGTTTACCTTGATGGCAACCCATACAGGTGATAGATCACAGTACTTCAAGTCAGCAACAGAGATTGATGATTAGCTATCAAATATTGAAGAAAATAAGAGGTACGCAGGTACACCTTACAGAAGGTGCGTACACGCAGGCCGGTGTCACATAAAGTGCGTACATACCCGCAGTTATCCCATTCAGGAGGTGCGTACCCCCAGTTCACTTACTTCAAGGCAGAGAAAACCACACGTGGGGTTTCTTATGTTTAACCCTTGGTATTTAGCTGACAGAATTGTGTTATTATGGTTTCGGCCCGTGGTATTGATCCATGATTTGAGGAAGAGATTGCCTATATAAAGCAAAGGAGATCATTTGGCTTAAGTATGCTTGGGTTGAATATCTTAAGAAGCTAGATCTGAAATTCTAGTGATGGGTTATGAGAGATAGCTAGATCTAAATCAAGGAGAAACATGAGAACTACAAGTCGGATCTACTAATGGGTTGATATCTCCTCGGCGCATGTTCAGATCTATAGATCTGACAGTCTGGGTTATTCTTAAAGTCTTGAAATTATCTATACCTAGAGGTACGCAGGTCCAGTGAAAGAAAAGTGCGGAGATACGCAGGCACAGAAGCGTTGCAGGTGCGCAGATACGCAGGACCAGAAGCTCTGCAGATGCGGAGGGGTGCAGGCAGTTCATTGGACACAGAGCGCACGCACGCAGGAAGTTTGTGAGGCAGAGTGCGGACGTACGCAGGGAAGCAGTTGGAAACAGTGCGTACTTATACGCAGCTGTTATATGGGTGAAGCTGCGTACTTCTCATGAAATCTACTTAGCTATCCATGTTTATCATTGCTGTGTTCTGGGTTTTGAAGTGATTTCTGGTATTAAGTTCTGATAACAGCAGTGATTGATTAAATGTTGATACATTGATGGATGAATGGATCAGGTTCTTAATGACTCATCTTTATGTAATCTGATGGACTAGATCTGGTTGATGACTCACTTGTATATGTATTGATCTAGTGCTTAGGTAATTCAGAAGATTGTTTATGAGCTTCAATGTTGTTGTTGGGTCCAGTATTAAAATTGGATGAAACGTGGCCTTTCAGATTATGTGTTGTGATTCAGTGTATCCAATATGAAAATTGATGAAATGTGGTACCTGGAGGAGGGAAGATTGTACGTCGGCGCCTATGTACTAGTACTCAAGCTAGTACAAGAGCAAAGGGGGTTGTAGCTCCCTTCCAGGAGAGACTGGAAAACGAGAGAGAGTTGTAGCTCTCTGCAGGTTGTAGCCTACGTACTAGTAAATGGATCGGCTAGTACAAGAGCAAAGGGGGTTGTAGCTCCCGTACTGGTATAAGGCTGCACCAGTACAAAATATTGTAAAAGGATTTTCTTATTAAGAAGAAGATTGAGATGACTTGCAGCAGGTGGTTTTCTCCCGCATTGGGTTTCCACCTTATATCATGGTGTTCATGTGTGTGCCTTATGTGTGATGATCTGTTCTATGTTACTGCATCTGTTAACTGATAGTATGGTTGATAATGTTCTAATGCACTCATTGAAGATCAATTAACTTAATCATAAGAAGTTGTGGAAGTAGCATATATGAATCTGATTATGGAAATGAAAAAGTTTTATTAATGTGATAATACTGATTCACCCCCCCCTCTCAATATTATTTCCAAGAGAAATCAGCTGCTGTATTTTGTTTTCCTGGTCTATCCAACGCAGTAACATTGAATTCCTATAAAACTAAGAGCCATCTTGTAATTTTTCCATTAGTAATAGGTTTGCTCATTAGATATCTAATCACAGAATGATCAGTATGGACAAAAGTTTCATAAGCTGTTATATAATGTCTAAACTTATTGGTTGCATGAACAGCAGCTAAGAACTCTTTTTCAGTCACAGTATAGTTCAACTCAGTGAGAGTCAAATTTTTATTGGTATAGTAAATGGCATAAGGAACTCAATCCTTTTGACCCAACACAACTCCTAGAGGTATATCTGAAGCATCTATAGAAATATGGAAAGGAAGTTTCCAATTTGGCCCTCTCAAAATGGGTGCTTCAAATATTCTTGTTTTCAAAGTTTCAAATGTTGATTGACAATCAGGATCCCATTTGAATTCACAGTCTTTTGTGAGTAATTTAAAGAGAGGAGATGCTATTTTGGTGAAATTTTCTATAAATCTTCTATAGTAACCAGTAAACCCAATAAAACTTCTAACATATTTTTGACAATTTGGAATAGGCAACTTGGAGATGACTTCAACTTTTGATCTATCAACTTTAATCCCATCCCCTGAAATATGATGTCCCAAAACAATCCCTTTAGTAAACATCATAAAGCACTTTTCATGACTCAATGAAAGGTTTGTTTCTTTACATCTTATAAGGACTTTTTCCAAATTCTCTAATGCCTCTTCAAATGAATCACCATAAACTGTAAAATCATCCATATAGACCTCTACACAATCATGGATTAGATCAGAAAAGATTCCTAGTACTGCCCTTTGAAATGTTGTGGGTGCATTACATAATCCAAAAGGAAGAACTCGGTAAGCAAAAGTTCCCCATGGACAAGTAAAGGTGGTCTTATCTTGATCTTTAGGTGCCACCTGAATTTGATTATAGCCACTAAAACCATCCAAAAATGAAAAGTACTTTTTGCCTGCTAGAGTATCTAATACCTAATCGATAAAGGGTAAAGGAAAGTGACCCTTCAAAGTTGCTTTATTCAATTCCCTGTAATCAATGCATACCCTCCATTTACCATTCTTTTTAGGTACTATAACCAAAGGAGAAACGCATCGACTATCTGAAATTGGATAAATGAAGTTTACATTGAGTGGTTTTTGGAGCTCTTCTTTCACTATCTCCCTAAGGTTTGGATTCATCCTTCTTTGAGGTTGTCTGATTGGTCTATTGTTTTCCTCGATGTAGATGTGATGAATGCAAGTCTTAGGGTCAATACCTTCCATATCAGTATACTCCTATGCAAATGTAGTAGAATGTTTTTGCAAGATTTTGGTTAGCTCTTCCTGTTATGATTTTACCAAGTTTTTGTTGATATTCAATGTTTTACTTGGAAAGATCTTAGTGGCAGAGCTACCAAACTCTTCCATAGAGTAAAGAGACATTTTTCTAGATGATAAATACTCAATGTCAAAATCTAACTGAAGTTATGTGTGGTCATATTCTGAAGATGTTTCAAAGTTTTCTAATGTGTTCAGAATTTGACTATCTTCACTGATTTCAGAAATGGTAAAGATAGGTTGTATAGTGTCCTCATCATCGACCCATTCATTATCTCCTACTTCTGTAATTACTTTTGCTAGAGGATACAGATTGAATTTCTTTGTTGAATTACCATCCGAAATATACATATTCCCAGATCTACAACTGATAAAAGCATCAGCTGTGGCTACCCAAGGTCTTCCTAAGATGAGTGGGTGCCTTCCTAGATTACTCTTGGGAGTTAAAATCATGAAATCCACTGGATATTCCCAAGAATATAAAGAGACCGAAATGTCTTCTAATACACCATCTGCTTTCATAATTGATCGATCTGCAAGTTGCAGTAGAGTAGGTGTAAAAACAAGATTAGGAAGTTTTAGCTGTTCCATAGTCTGTCTACTCATAATGTTTATAGCAGCCCCTAAATCAATAAAAGTATTTGGAATTTCTACCCCATTGATATGTGTTTTGACAATTGGACTACCAAGATCTACATACTTCTGCATGGTAATTTTTCCCATCATGATATCTGCAATTTTTCCTACCAGGTGGATTCTTCCTGTATCTCTTAGTTTCCTTCCTGGTCTTTTGAGACTCAACTCTTTTATTGTTTTTGCTAGAATAGGAATCTCTCTAATGGCTTGTAACAAGGGAATCTTGTTACATACATTCTTTAATTCATCTAGAAAATCATAGTTAGGCAACAAGATTTGTTTTTCCACTCCTTTACCAATTTGTAATCTTTCAAGAAAAGGAGGTGTGGATGAAGATGCAGGTTGCTCAACTATAGGAGTTGTGGGGGTTGACTCTTTTTATTTTTCTTCTTGAGTGCTTGGGTTTTGAAGAGATGCTTCAGAACCTTTATTGGCTTTAAGAGAATCTTCCTGAGAAATGCTTTGCTTTTGAGCATCTATAGAAGGCTTGTCTAAAACTCTACCAGATCTGAGTTGTACATCATTGAGAGGAACAATCATATAGGTAGGAAATTGTTGTCCTTCTACCATGTAAGCATTTTGAGGGTTTTTATTATTGGGATTTGGCAATGGCTGGGTAGGTAGTTGATTTTTCTTTTGTTGGAATGGAAGCAAGAGTTGGGAATTTGGATTCTGTTGAGAGGGTTGTTGTTGTTGTGGAAATGGAAATGAAAGTTGTGGATTTTGATTTGGAAGTTGTGAAGCTTGTTGATTTTGAAAAGATGGAGGATATTGATAAAATTGAGCAAATCTCCCATAAGGATTTAGCATACCTTGTACCCATGATTGAAATGGATTTTGAGGTTGGGACCAAGGTTGTTGCCAAGGATTCCAATTTGGTGGGGTTTGAAAGTTCGTGGGGTTGTTAAACCCTTGATTTTGTTGCCCCTGCCAAGCTCTCCTTGAAACAAAACAGAGAGACTCAATTGAATTTGTGTCTTCTTGAAAGACAGCTTTGAGCCCAGCAATTGAAGGACAATCCTTGGTCTCATGGCTTTCTGAACAAATCACACATGTTTCTACAACTTTTGCATCCAAGGGGCATTCCCTTAGAGCATGTTTCTTCCTACATTTTGGACAAAAGATGGCCAAAGCTTCAGCTTCTACTTTCTATTTGTTTTGTATCTTAAGGGTGTCTAGTTGCTCACTAAGACTACCTAAAATATCAGTTTTGAACTCATCAAGCATGTTGCCAATCTTAGCCCTACTTACTAATCTAGTTGCAGATTTGTTTGCTATAATGAGAGAAGGATCTCTAGGCCCTTTTCCAGTTTTAGATTTTCCCCTTAAGAGATGGACACATAGTTCTGCTATATCATGAAGTGGAAGTTGAGATATATCTCCTTTCCCCATCATGTTCAAAATATCTATCCATTCATCTCTAATAGCTTTTAATAGAAGGGCTTTCAAGGTTTCCTCATCTAAGTTATTCATTTTAGCTCTTTTCATGTTGTATTGAAATCTTTCAAGTAAATCCTCCAAATTTTCATCTTCTTTTTGCACCATTTTGAATACCTCATCCTTATGATTGGTAGGCATACAATAGTCCAGGTATCTAAACAAAAATGTTTGTTTCATATCATTCCAAGTCCTAATAGTTTGAGTACTAATCCCATGAACCATTTTAGAGTAGCTCCCTTCAATGTTGAAGGAAAAAATTTGAGTTTTTGAGAGTCTTTCATATAATCATAAGTTCGACACATG
The DNA here is from genome assembly GCA_000404065.3 of Pinus taeda. NCBI lineage: Eukaryota > Viridiplantae > Streptophyta > Pinopsida > Pinales > Pinaceae > Pinus > Pinus taeda. Next base: position 68,645 of record APFE030274609.1, on the reverse strand, counting down.
ACTTCAAACTCAAATAGAAATGTTTTAGGATCCTCACTTCACAACCCATAAACGTTTGGGAGGATAGATGGTGAGATGTTTTTCATTGTTGTTCGAGATTCCTCATCAACTATAGGAAATCCAAATGAGTTATCTCAATCCCTATTTTCCCTGTTGTTACATATACCTCCTCCATTGTTTCCTCCTCCTCTACCTCTACCTCTTCCTCCTCCAAATCTGTTTACTACTTCTTCTGTCATGATAGTTTCCTCAGAGATTTCAAAGTCCTCTGATTCTTCTACTAATGGCGAATGAGGAGGAATTTCTCCCTCTTCTTCTTCAGGTGATTCTACTTCCTCGATTACTATGTGTTTTCCTGTAGAAGTAAAGAAAGAATTTTTTCCTAACTCAGATTCAGTGGATAGTGTGGGAGAGTCTCCTAATTCAGCTACTGCCTCTTGAATTCCAGGAATCCTAAGGCTAGGAGTGTGAGTTGGAGATGATGGAGGTGTATCTTGTCTATACCTTGAAGTAGATGGAGTTGTAAAAATCGAACTCTTGGCCCTAGGTATAAACCTTCCCCTAGAATCTCTTGCTCTATGCATGTCATTTTTTTATTTATTTTTCTTCAAGTCGGGCTAATAATTCTCTTTCTGATCTTCCAGATCACTCTAGGTGCAATAAGAGAGCATACTCAAGAAATTACTAAACCAATAACTCTCTTTTCTCATCCTCCAGGTCACACTAGGTGCAAGAGGAGAGCATACTTTGAGAAATCATTAATTTTTACCTTCCTTGAAATTTTCTTGTTTTTTTTTTTTTTTTTTTAAACAAATTTGCTACCTAGTTTCACTTCCCTGACAACGGCGCCAAAATGTTTGGTCAATTTAGTGTGTCCTAAATTGCTATATAAATTGTCAATCCGGGAGTTGTAAACTGCTGAAGTGAAGTGTACTATATGTTCAAGATAACCGATTTCTTACTTCTTTGTCGTTTTTGATGTTTGGCTTGTTTTTGGGTTTATCTTCTTGTTGATTCCCTAATGTGAGATGGCAATTCTAAAAATCAAGTATGGATATGAGTGTTCAAGACAATGGTGACCTTTAAAATAATTTCCAAACTTCAAAGTTTTCAAAAAGGTTTTCAAACTTGCAATGATGAAATCAACTACTAAGAGAAAATAAAAATGTAACTAAATTCTAATTAAACCAAACAGTGAGCTAGTGACTATGAAACTCAGTATCCTTGTTGTTGTATAAAAAGAAAATTGAACTCAAAGCAATTCAAAAACTGTAAGCAGAATAACTAAATCATATTACATCAACTCATATTCTGACCCCTGACCATTCGACTCGCTCTGGCTATAGGAAGTAATCATAAACAAATTGAGTAATCTGATATCTAAATTGCATGAAATGAAACTAAGATCAAACTACGCATTCATACTTCAATCCCTCACCATTCGACTCACTCTGGATATAGGAGGTAACCGAAAATAACATGAGTAATATAACCACTAACTTGCAAAAACAAATAAACTAATATCAAACTATACATTCATACTTCAATCCCTCACCATTCGACTCGCTCTCGCTATAGGAGGTAATTGAAAATGACATGAATAGTCTAATATCTATCTTGTAGAAAAGTAAATGGATGAAACAAAACTGAAAGAAATAAACAATGCTGGAATTAGAACAAGGAAAATAAATCAGCAGAAGGACAAGATAATTCCATCATGTCATTAGTCATTAAAAAGCTATGTGCATTGCTCGGGCTATCTATTAGAACCTAAAACAAAAACACTGATCAGTGGACAGTCATTAGAAATCATAAAAGAAACTATGGACAGCAATCAACATCAATACCATAAGCAATGTAATATATACAGGCAAACGATTATGGCATCAGGAACATAAATGAAGAAAGCATGAAACTGTACAATAATTATAGAACCTTGGTGTACAGGGGCCCTCTGAAACCTCGGCCAATTAGGAATCAACCACGGATTGAGCTTAACAACAGTTTCTTCTCATATATTAAAATACAGTCATAACATAAGGATTAAGTCATGGCATAGTGGCTCATAAAACAGTCAAAATTACATACAAAAAACTAGTTTATATGCATATGCAAATGCTTTATTTATAACGAGAAATGACACAACTAATTCCTAAGATCTGCGCTGGTAAATAGACACGTGAATGACCACATCCGGAAATCTAGTAGTATGGTAGCCATGAAAATTAAATCCAAGGAGGGTGGCTGTTAGATTTGGTTCACGGAGCAGTCCACAGGTGTTAGCACACCTCCTGGGATTTAGGAATTTGCCACACAATTCTTCTCATGGTGAAAAACAGAGTCCTGCCACCATAAAACTCTTAGTGTTGACCACCGCTTGACTAGCTTTGACCACGGTCTTCTGTGACTGATTCGGCTGAATCAAGGAGACACGTTCCATGTCCACATCATTTGCAGCTTACCCATGTGGCCGGATTCTCCAGTAGACACCTGTAACATAGACTTCAACAAAAAGGCTGCAGAAAGTTGAGCTAGCTGCGGAAAGTGACAAGATTCCGCAGCTGACTAAGCAAAAATATAAATCCAACAACAGTCACAAGACATAGTTAGGAAACCATTTTATATTCTCTTTTTAAACTAATATGCAATGATTTGATAGCTTGGAGGTTCAGGTAACTGGAAAAAAAAGGCTAAGGTGTATAGGGAAGATGCAAGTTTGGGACTCAACACCGGTCATATTACCATTGGTCCACCGTACCATCCATTTTTGGGGTTAACGCTACTGATCCATTTCAGTGTCGCCGATATGTTCAAGAGAAGTCGCTCAGAGTATTCACCAACATAGCTTGTGTCTCATCTGCTACAATACCTTCACGCTTCATTCTTTCATGACCGCTACTCTGAACCCTATATCATCAGATCGTTTTCACCTCCACAAAATCATTTGCTCCATTCTGTGTCATAGATGTGGGATTCATTAATGCCCTTCTATGACGGTCCACTTCTTGTCGACATCAGCTCATTATCCAAGAAGTCGACCTAGGAACAACCCTTTCAGTACTTTGAAGCTTGCATGCCTCAATGGCAAGTTTCTCACTTCCGACAACAGGTTTACATCAATGGCCTTCGACTGAAAGATTTTGCATGGTGTTTGAGGCCAAGTCCCATTTCATACCATGTGAATTGTACTTCCGTACCTTGAGGGTCATCATCATTATCAGTGATTCCTCTCGCGCCTGTTAACAACTTACATCATTGGCTAGTAATTAGGCGATGTCTTTCCATGTTCGACTCCAAAACATCTTTTCCCATGGATCAACTTGGACTTCGGGTGAAGATTGAACAAGTTTGAAGACCCCAGATCTAGTTTCATCCACCGGGCTGCGATATATTTAGGAAAATAAAAACATCAAATGTACATCATTGTTGCACAGATGATCATCCAAATCAAAGGATGATGGCTCTATCAGAATCATCAGTCTTCCGCACAGACGGTTGTCTGTCCTATGTACATGAAAATGAATTTATAAAGCTGAGCATGGGAATGCCCGCCTCAGCTAGATCATGAAAATATTATGAATATAATGTATTGTATTGTATCTTATTACAGGTTGCCTTTCAGTTCGAAAAACCTCGGATCCTCATGATAATGCATTTCACCCGACATCAAAAGATTTACAACCTCATGCTTTAGGGGGCAACTGTTATAGAAATATTTGGGCACTACAACCCCAATCATATATGTCCATAAACCAAGGGCTTCTGAGTCCCTAAAAGTGTTGTTTCACACCCTAAAGGGACAAGGTCAGCTGATTACATCATCTCCCAGAAGTTCTCCATGGAAAACTGCTCAGAACTGGCCAAAACTGGACCATACTGACTACTCAGTGCTAAGAGTGCGATGCATCTCACCTGCCACATGCAAAAAGTGCAATGCATATTGAAAAGCCCTTCTGTAGGGTGCGATGGGCGAGAGTAGACAAATAGCAGAGACAGTTTGCAAGGTGGATGATCATGGAATCTTCCAGAAACTTCTCCTGTGACACTTGCCTCTCTGAATTTGCCCAAGGATGAGTAAGAGATCATGAATATCCAAGTGGAACTAAGAACTATCAAAGAGAGGACACTAATCAAAATCCCAGAAGCTAACTCACCCCCCTGCAAACATCTATATATGGATCCCTCATCCCAGAGATGTAGAGGCTGGAATTTTGTATCTTGTAAGGAAGTGTTGTTAGTTTCTTGGTGGAACATCATATTGTTGGGTGATCTAAGCTTTTCATGAGGTGAAGAAGAGCTTTCATGCTGGGAGGATAACGCTGGGTTAGATCAATGGGTTGTAATCCTCTCTTCTACTCTTTCTATCAAAAAATTTATTCGAATTTTCCTCCACATTCTTGTATGTTTGAGTTGATATATGCATTTTTGTGGTCAATATATATATATTCCTATATTGTTTATGATCGTAGATCTTTGTGCTTTGATGGTATCATGATGCTTTGACTTTACAGGTGCTCTTTGAAGCAGGGTAAGCAAGGAAGGAGCGACAAAGATCTATTAGAGGGGAGAGGAAACAAGCAAGGAGCCAAGTGAAAGACTGAGGTTGGTACTCTCTACTTCTCTCCTATCTACTTCTCATAAAGGAAAACAAAAGTAAATTTTGTTTGTTTGTTTCTAAGATAGCTACCCATCTTAGTGGGACTAGCAGCTCTGAATGGACACTAGATTTCCCGATAACAATGGTGAGAGTCCAAGTGGAATAGGGGGGTGGCCACTAATATCCACTTGGATTAAGAAAGGGAAACTACATTATTTGCAATCAACCATTAGCTATAAAATTCACTTGTAAATAGGAAATTATCCTACCAACTCATAACTCAAGATTTCATGAATCATCTATGTAATTCACACTTGCATATAAAGTAATGTTCTACTTGTGACAAATCTGTGACAAAAAAACTAGTGCTATTCTCTCTTGTAGTGAAGGAAAAGGGATGGTTTGAATGGCCTAGGTGATGCCTTTAATCATGGAGTCCAAGGTTCGGGAGTCAACCTAATTATAGACTAAGTCAAACTTGCATTATAGGTCAAAACAAAGGCAAAACAGGTTGTTACAGGCATGCTACAGGAAGTAGCTATAGGATCCCTGTATTGCTATAGGAAGGCTTGTAATCCTACATGAAGGATACTGAGAGGTTTTGGAAGGTAAGAATGATGAGATCAAGGTATGACAAGGTGGATGGAGGTTGTGGTAGATGGATGAAATTTTATCAACACCCTTAGCCAATATCAACACTTTAGGAAGGCCATTTTTGGACTAAGAGGGCTGCTCACAGTGACCTAAGAGACATATCTCAAGAAAAATATTTGAGATTCATAAAAAGGGGGTGGAGAAGTCTTGGATGGAGATGGTGAAAATTCCCCTTGCCTACAGATCCAATAGTCTTGCAACATCACATGCACATGCTCTCTTATCATTCACAAAATATGATAACTAATGGTGGAAAGGACGAGTTGAATTTAAAAACTATCTAATTTATGCCAAAAACTCTAATCTATGCAATGAATCAACTTCTAAGCTACAACAAACATGTGCAAAACAAGATAACTAATGTAGACCTTTTTCCAAGAAATCATAAACAAGAAATCATCAACGTAGTGTTTTTGGGCTGTGATTGTATATTCCTCTAGTCATGTTTCCATGAGAGAGATGAGATAGCGGCAACAATCATAGGCTTTTTAAGGAGATATTCTAATAAAGTGTAGCAAACTAACAAACATTATAAGCTATAAAGGAATACCAATACACAAGAGGGACCTAAGCTATTGGAGTTGGGCCCAAACCCAAGAGCCTCAACCCTCTGAAACTAACTCAGTGATGGACCAATAAGAAACTTCTCATTATCATTACAGAAATGTCAAATACATCACATAACAAGTCAGAAATAGTAGTAACAAGTGCTTGAGCTCAAAATATTCTTAGCTGAAAAAAAAAAAGTTTAAATCCTAATGAGCTCTTTAGTCTGTTTATTTATACAAAATGGTAGCTACTAACAACTCCCTAAAAAATAGAAATATTTGTCTCCAAAAACTCTAGAATGGTGGATCTATATCTCCTTCAACTGCACTTGCTTGGCTGCCAATGACCTCTTATTGCTTGGCTACCAATGAGCTCGAGTTGATGAGAGATAAAGTGGTGATCTTTGCTGATTGAAGGAGTTAAGGAGGTGGACTATGTCCTAGAATATCTCCCTATTGTCTACTCTGAGCTCCTATATTGGAATTATCTCAAAATTTCTCCAATTGCTGCATTTAAACCATATTAGGCCACATGACATAGAAAAACATCTTTCACCCCTCTTACTAAGCAAAATATAACAAAAATTGTAAATAAATGTGAGAAAGAGATAGTTTTAAAGCTGGAGAATGGCATTATGACCCTTATGATATACCTATTGATGAGCTTCATCATCATGCCCCTACTGAAGTTGTTTCTCATCATCTGAATAACTCAGTCATCTATGTCCATTTATTTCATGGCCCTCATTGTCTCTCTGACATCCCGAGGCTCCTCAGATGGTTTTCATTATTGAGGATAGAATCCTTCATTCTTTTCTATTTTTGTCCACTCCTTCCTCTCGTCTTCTTCATTTCCTCCTTCTTGTAGGCCTAAAAACAAGGGTTGACTAAGCTTGAGTCCAATCCAGTTGATTTTTAATCTTTTCATGAGTCTTTATAGGGTGATGTCCTTGCCAATGCATTCCTCAACCTTTCAGAAAAGTGATACTCCTTGATCTGGAGAATGTGGGGTAAGGAATTCCATCTTCTCTAGTAGGATTTTTGTCTTTCTGCCCCTAATAGCCTAAGTGTGTCTTTAAAATATGAGATGGATTTATCTTGGGTAGTAAGGTATTTGGGTGTTAGATCAGAATTATTGGAGATGATGTTATGATGGCTAATGACAATAATTAGGCTTATCTTCTCTTCCCTAATATATAGTGGTTTTTTTTTTCCTTTGCCATTACTTTCTTTACCTCCTCAGCTTTGACCTCCTCATGAGTCATCCAAGATGCTAGGGCCATCAGTTGCATGTCCCCCAACTTTTCATTGGGATCCCAAATATTCATACCAATGAACGTGAGGTTATAGATGTATAAGTAAACCAAATTTTCTCTCTCTTCTATACTACTTTGGTCACATAATTCAATGAATTATTTCTAGTCTTGGAATGGCATAGATCCATGTTGTGTTAGATTCTTGATTTGGAATTGCATCTAGTTCTCTTTGAGAAAGAGTGCATAAGACTTGGATGGTTTTCTGCACTGTAATGCCTCCATGGAGAGGCTTGCCATTATGACCAATTGGGTTTCCTTCTCTTGTAGGTTCTCCATAAACCATATTTTTTATGCCTGTAGTTGTTCCCTCATTGTGGACTCTTTCTCTCTCAGCTCACTTAATTGTTTTCCCATTTCAAGAACCTTCCATTCCATGAGGCCCACATCTTCCACATTTTTTCAACCTATCAATTTGCATCCATATATGGGTTCTTCCTCTTTTTGCTTCTTGTTCAAAGAAAAGTGGGAGTGCAAATTTTTGGGGAATAACTCTCTCTCTTTGAAGTAATTTATAATAGGATCTCAAAATGGGTTGTGGACTAGGCTCTTGGACCTATGGGAAGTCCTTCTCAAATGTTTTTATGGAAGCTACCCCCTCTTGTAGCTATTTTTTTGCCTTCTACCCCTCCTATTACACACTATGTTCTTCCTGTAGCACACTTTGTTTTTCCTATAACATGCTCTATTGTTCCTATAGCATGCTTGAGTTTTCCTATAGGATTTTTTCTTCCTATAGCTTCCCCTTTCCTTTTTGCTGGAGGGTGGTAGGTGTCTTGGGTTGTTTAAAGGAGGTTGATCTAGTGGTGGGCATCTTTATATATGCTATAGGAGCCTTTGATATGGATTTTGGAGAGGTGACCCCTTCAAATTTTCTTTTAGTGGGCCCCACCTCCTCTTTCTTGCTTGGGGACTCTTAAGTTATGATAGGCGCCTTTGTGGGTGTTTGAGGCCTTCCTTGCTTGATCCTGGTGCTTTTCCCAGTCTTAAAGTAGAGGGAATATTTCCTTTCCCTCTTCTTTTTGGGTTTGACTGGTGTGCTCAAGGTAGCTAAGGTTGCATCTACTTGTTTTTCATTGGGTCCTGGAGACAAACTCGTTTTCTCTAGGGATACCCTTGCTTCTCTATATTCAAAAATTTTCTCAGGTCTTGGGTTTTCCTGTTGCTCCACCTATTCCTATTCATCTTACTCTTTTTATACCCCTGCCTCTGGTTCTTCCTATGCCCTCTTTGCATTTGTCTCTCTTTCCTCTTTTGGCTTTGCCCCCTCTTCTTCTTCCTCCTTCCCCTCTCTTCCTACAACACTAGAAGTTGGGGTTTCACCTGGTGTGAGGGGTTGTGTGTCAGTGAAGGTCTCTCTATCCATGTCAATGAATTTGGATCAAAGGCCAAGGATCCTTAGTTTGCTAAACGCATCGACCACTATTAGTTTAATGAGGCCATGGTGACCTAGATGTTGGTGTTTTCCCTCTCTCACTTTTTGACTCTTGTCCCTAATGGACTGTAGGATGAAGTATGGTACTCTGAGTCTTTAATCTAGTAGAAATTCTACTTGAAACCTGATTTCATGAAGTAATATAAAATTGTATCCATAAACCACACTTATCCTTCCTTCACAGGAGATGTATTTTAGGATATGGTATGCCACCTCATCCCAGGGATAGGGTATTCTTTCCCTGCTAAATCGATTCTTGTCTTCGATAGGTTTTTCATTGGCAGTGAAGAATTTCTCTTTAGCAGTGGCACTAGTGGTTTTTTATTCTCTGCCCCATTTAATCCTTAGGGGTAGGGTTGTCACCCTGCTAATTAGCTTAGGACTGTGTGAAATAGCTAATCCCCTCATCACAATGGTGGCACTAACTTCTATGTATGAGTTCAAGTCCATGGAAAATTCATGTGCAATGTCATCATCATATCCCTTCAATAGTTCAAAGAATCCTAGCCACTAGTGTCTTCAAAAAATTTCTACCACAGGAGGATGGAGATGGATTATTTTAGTGTCTGAGGGATCCCTTCTATTAAATACACCCGCCATCTCTTCTCTATTTTTTCAACTAAGCGAAGGAGAGATGATTCCCACAATAACTTTGATGTGTAATTGAGTGGAAGTAGAGGGTTGAATTATCTGGTTGATGATAATTTCCTATATTCCTTCTAATCTGCAATCAAGAAAGATATTTCATTTCACAGTTTGACTATTATTTCCTATAGAATTTAAAGTACACCAGCATACAATTTATGGATAGATGAAGGAGAGGGTTCGCTTTCTTTTTACCACATTTCTGGGGATAAAGATAATAAATTGAGACTAATTCAACTCTTGGTAGCATTTCGTCACCCTTATAGTCTTCTTGTAGAAGTATCTCAACCTTCCTATAGCATTTATAGGCTACTTGTAGCTTTCTCCTATAGAAATGGCATAACAAGGTTTGACTCTCCTTGATGGCACCCTTAGCTCATCCTCACCTTAAATACTTTTGAAATGAGCGTAAATGAAAGAGAATTAAGGCCCCAGTACATAATATGCCATTTTTGGCTTAGGCTTGGAGCACTTTGATGACCTGGAAACTACATGAGGTTTCCTCTTTTGGATCATTGTGCCCACTTGGAGTAATCATTCCCCCATTCCTCGTAATCAACACCCACTCTCTCTGATCCTAAATTGACTAATGTGACACCTCCATGTTGCATGAGTGCTCACTATCACCTTTTCTTTACTGATCAAGGGGGGCCAAGTTAACTGGCCACCTCTATCTTATTAAAATACCTCGTCTCGACATTTACACATTTCTCGTTATTTACACATAGCGAGGAGATAAGAGTTTTCCATACCTGTTCCTACCTCACGATCAACTAATGCAGGGATGTGAATGCTAGATTTGGAAATTTTTATTGTCAATGGCCATCAATGGATTTGACTTGTTGTGTTCTTTTCTTTCTTGTGTATATTTTCTTTCCTCCTTATGGTATTTAACTATTATTGTTGCTATGTGTGCATGTACCTTGTTGATTTCCAAGATGTTGCTGGTCATGGAGTGTCCTGCTAGGAGTGGTATAACTATTGTAGAGTGCCTCATCAGTTGGTATCAATCCCCCTATTAATGAGAAAAATAATATTATGGATTTCTTTGAGGTTTGCACAGGCTCATACAGGTGGAGGTTTTCTTCATGTAACAATCCTTTTCTTCTCTTCCAGGGTCTTCAAACTACATGGTGGTGATGAGAAAGGACGTAAAGGGTATGGAGGATGATGGTAGTAATCTGAGGGCTTAGTGTAGATTTATGGAAATGGAGAGGATGCACTTTGTGCATTTCTCAAGAAATTTTTACAGGGGTTAGACAAAGTGGAGGGATTTTAGTGAATTTCTTTTTTATAAACTGGGATGGATGAGAGATGGATAAATGGTGGACCATGGTGGGGGAACCCTATTTATCCTTGGTAATGTCATTATTGGTGGTAATTTCATTCGTATCTCCCTCCTATAGCCTTTTGGATCCCTCCTGTAGTACTATGGGACCTTCATATAGCAGCTACAGGTCCTTCCTGTAGTAATCCAGAGAGGGGGTGAAATTTGATTTTTGAGATAATGGGATGATGGGGAGTGGTGACCGTATGAGTTTTGATGGTATATATGGTGTGGATGGAGGGAAGAGTGGAGATAATATTAAGGATATTTGCCCTATAGGTTTGGAATCTTCCATTGTCTTCAAACCTGCAAAATGACAAAAAAATTCGCAGAATTGTTGTGGATCCATGCCGTGGGATTTTTCGTTTTTTTTCTTCCTTCTCTTTCTCTTTATATATATATATATATTATATATATAATATATATATATATATATATATATATATTGAGACACACCAGTTGCCTTAAGACAATTTTTCAATCTGTATGCCTACCCTGGGCACCTCTAGGGAGGTTTTCACCCAGGGATCTTTATTTTTCTCTTCTTTTTCTTTACTCTTGGGCTACCTTAGAGAAGTTTACAACCCAAGAGTTGGCCTCATATTCCTCATATAGGTTTTTGTCCAGGCCTTTTAGTTTTTATTTTTTCAAGAAAGTATCTAGAAATGTTGTGGACTAGAAGTTATGATACTTCCAATCAAATTGACCTCTCTGCTAATGGTTCTAATGAATTCTTCCTTGGATATAGGTTTTTTGTATACCTTCAACCTGTAGCCATTGACAAACAATGGAATCCCTTCCTCATTGATGGTCCTAATTTGAATAGATCCATTTTCATGACATAGCTCTATCAAGTATGGGCCTAGCCATATTATCATCAATTTTCCTTTGAAATGCTTGAACCTAGAGTCATATAATAATTCCCAATCCCCTTCTTGAAAAAATTTCCCTTGATATGCCTATCATTCTAGACCTTCCTCTACAATTATATAAATTGAGTGTGTTGGAGGGCCTACATTCTAAACTCATCCAAGACATTCAACTGGAGTAGCTGTGCTTTGGTGACATCTAAGTCCAATTGGGCTTCTATTCTCAAATTATTATACTCAAACTCAATAGAAAGAAGAGCTTTCTTTCCATAAACTAAATCATATGGAGTGAAACCAGTAGTTATTTTCCAAGTTGTTTTATAGGCCCATGTGGCCTCCACTAATATGTCTTCCAAATCCCTCCTGTTGATGCTCACAACCTTGGTTAGGATGCTCTCTAATTCCCTATTTGCAGCATCTACTTGACCATTTTCATGAGGGCGATAAACAACAAATTTTTTTGTGTTTGATATGATGCCACCTTAATAGATAACCGATCAGATGTGATAATCTCTCTGGGGTACCAAAATTTGTAGAAGACATTCTCCCTTAAGAACTCAACCACTTTCTCCTCTCTTGCTACCTTGACAACCTTTGTCTCAGCCCACTTTCTCACGTAATTAATTCACACAATGATGTATGTTTCTTCCCTGATGGTGGACCAATTCGCCCAATGAAATACATGCCCCACTTGTCAAATGTATCTAAGGCCACCTGTGGTTGTAGGGCCATTTCATCCTTGGTTGTGGGTTTCCCCATCCTCTAGAACAGATCACATTCGCTGGTATAATTTCTTGCATCTTGGTGGAGAGTGGACCAATAATATCTAGCTTGTAAAGCTTTGAAAGTTGTTCTCTTGGACGCAAAATGAGCTCCACAGGGCCCATCATGACAGGATAAGAGAATTTCAAAGAATATATCTTCCTTGATACATATCCTTAAGATATAATCTTGTCCCAGCTTGAAGAGATTTCCCTCAATACAAGTGAAAGTGGAGCTATTCCTTTCAATTTTTCTCTTCTCCCTAAATGAAATATTTGGAGGAAATATTGTAGCAATTAGGTAGTTGGGTATGTCAGAAAACCATGGAGAGATCACTGACAGAGCAAATACATGTTCATCTGGAAGTTGATCATTTACCATCCCTTCATCACCTGTAGGCAAAGAGAGTCTAGACAGAAAATATGCAACTACATTTTCTTTTCCTATCTTGTCAATGATAGCTAAATAAAATTGCTATAACAATAGCAACCATATAATGATTTTAGCATTCACATCAGGCCTATTCATCAAGTATTTGATAGCTACATGGTCAGTATGCACAAAAGTTTGGTATCCAGTGATGTAGTTTCTGAATTTGTTCAAGGACCATGTGACAACTAGGAGTTCTTTCTTGGTTATAGTCTAGTTCAATTCAACTTTAGACATTTTTTACTAATGAAGTAAATGACATAAGGTAACTTACCATCTATTTGTCCCAAGTTTCCCCCACAAATTTTTCAGATGCATCAGCATGGATATGTAAATGCAGAGCCCAATTTGGGCCCCTATGTATGGGTGTAGTGGTTAATTTTTCTTTGAAAATCTCAAGGGCCTCTTCGCAGCTATTTGACTAGTAGAATTCAGAGTCCTTGGTCAAAAATATAAAAGATGGTGAGGCAACTTTTCTAAAATCCTTGATATGTTTCCTATAGTATCCATCTATGCCCAAGAAAATCATAGCATCCCTCTACTTTTGAACAGTATGGACCCATTTTATGATGGAAATTTTGTTTGGGTCCACTTGTGTTCCCTCCTGAGATATTGAATGGTCAAGGATAGTCCCTGCATTCATTAAGAATTCAAACTTCTTAGGGCTAAGTGAGATGTTCATTTCAATTCACTTCTTTAGGAATTTCCTCAAGTTAGAGAGAGCCTCCAGGAAGTCACACCCATAGGGAGTGAAATCATCCATGTAGATCTCTATAGAGTCAAGGACCAGCTCAGTAAAGATGCTCAGAACTTCCCTTTGAAAAGTGGCAGGGGCATTACATAAATTGAAAGGAATCACCCTATACGAATAGGTATCCCAAGGACATGTTAATGTAGTTTTCTTTTGATCTTCAGGGATGATCTAGATCTGATTGTAAGCACTAAATCCATCTAGGAAAGTGAAGAACATATTCCCTGCAAGACCATCTAAAACTTGATCAATGAAAGGTAAATGAGAATGGAATTTCTTGGTGTCTTTATTCATTTGTCTATAATCCACATAGATCCTCCACTTACCATTATTCTTTCAGACAAAAACTATAGGGGACACCGACTCACTATCTGAGATGGGGTATATGAACCCTGCATCCTGCAAATTCTTCAACTCTTCCTTTACTATGTCCTTGAGGCCTAGGTTCATTCTCCTCTAAGGTTGGTGCATAGGTTTTCATCCCTCCTTGATGTATATGTGATGAGTAGAAACTGAAGGATGCACCCCCTTCATTTCTTTATATTTCCAAGTAAAAGCATCTAGGTGCTCTCTCAACATTTTGCAAAACTTCTCTTCTTGGTTGGCTGAGAGAGAGGGGTTAATATTTAAGGTTCTAGATGGAAGAAATTATACAAATTTGACATGGGTAGGACTTGGGTCAACTAAGAATAAATAATTCCAAGGATTACCCTCAGACTCCTTTACAAGCTCAACAAGTTGTATGGTATTGAGGGGTTGGTTCTAGAGGATCTCGTTAATGGGGTCATCTTCTCTGCCCTCCTATAACAACATCTACGGTATAGATTTGATGGGATGTTGTATGATACACTTCATATTCCTCTTCCTTTTCTAACCATAGGGGTAAGTCATGATGAATGGATGGATGAGTAGGAGGGTAAAATACCTATTGTTTGGTCAAATGCCCATTCTTAATGGTCATGTTCCCGACCTTAAAACTTATGTAAGCATCATTAGTGGCTAACCATAACCTTCCCAAGATGATAGGATAACCATTGAATTTGGTTTCGGGGTGGAGAACCAAGAAGTCAGTAGGATACTCCTAGTAGTCAATGGAGACCATTACATCCTCAACAACTCCCTAAGGAGCCATTATGGATCTATCTGCAAGTTGTATCACTATAGTGGTCTTTCTCAAAGATCCTTGGAGGTTTATTTTTAGCATGGTTTCTTTATTCATCACATTTATGGCATCCCCAATATCAATCAAGGTGCGAGCGGCAATGGTGCCATCAATGTGCACATCTACCACTAGACTTCCAGGATCTAGATATTATTGACAAGTTACTCTCCCCAACATCAAATCAGAAAATTGACAAATAACATTGATGGTGGGGGTGTCTCATTTTCTCCTCCAAATGTGTTTGAAACATTTCTCTTTGATAATCTTACTGTAGATGGGAAAATCCTTAATAGATTGGAGGAGGGGTATGTTAACACACAAATTCTTCAATTCTCCCAGAAGTTCAGTATCTTTTGGGGTGTGATAGTTAGGATGGACCAATTTCTTAGGAAAAGGAGGTGGATTTTCTTGAGGGTTACTCTCTTCCTTTTCCTTTTCAAGCTCCTTCGGTGGATATGGAGGTTGCTTATCTAGAAGCACTCTTCCAAACCTGAGGTTTATTTCTTGAATCTCCGCAACATAGGAAGGGTAAGATGTCTCTCCATTGTAGACCTATTGTGCTTGCTTGTTATTCGGGTTCAAGGTGGGTTGAGAAGGCATATGAGGTTTCTTGAGTGGATTAGGATGAGTGAGTTATGGTTGAGATGGAGGTGGGGGTAGTAAAGTAGGAGATTGGTTGATTTTAGGCCTCCACCCTTGTGACAGGTTAGGGAGGACATTAAGGTGCATAAGGCCAAGAAGGAGGTGTAGACCATGATGGATGAGTGGAAGAGTAACAAGGTGGAAATGGTGCATTCTAGTTGGGATGGTAATAGGAGTAGGATGCACCTTGCATGCCCTGCGAGTATGGCCGAGGTCCTTGAGGCCTCCTGTGATTTATAAAACATAGTTGTTGAGCCCCACCTTCTACCCCTTAGTATACAACTTTTAATCTAGGCAAAGGACATTTATCTGTGGCATGGTTTCCTACACAGACTGAGTAGACCTCTATGACATTAAATGGACATTAATTTTTGGGGTGCCTTCTAGGTCATTTAGGAAAAAAATAGCTAAGAACCTCTATGCTTCCTCTTGTCTCCTCTTGATCTGCATGGTATCCATTTTCAAAGAAAAAGTATGCAACATGTCACTTTTAAATTCCTCGAACATGTTTCCAATTTCACTCTTGATGGATGTTCTAGAGGGAGAGGAACTAAACAAAGCTTGATTAGCCCTACCCTTCTTCCTACCAACCCTAGAGTGGTTATTAAACATTGTTTTGATGTCTTCATAGAATAATTGATAGATGTCTCCTTGAGATAGCAAGTGGAGGGTTTACACCATGTCCTCCCTGATCCCTCAGAGAAGAGCTAACTTGAGTGATTCAGGATCAAGGGTACATCTGACTCTCCTATAATTGAGTTGGAATCTCTCCTCATAGTCCTCTAGGGATTCATCAGGTCCAAGAGTCATTGTAAATATTTCTTCTTTTATTTATTTGGACCTATATTAGTCCATGCAATTGATTTTAAAGGCTTGTTGCATTTGATCCTAGGTAGTGATGCTATCCCCAGGAAGACACATAAACCGACGCAAGGTCGCATCCTTAAGGGTAGATGTGAATAACTTCAAGTTATGGTCATTAGAGGTATATTCATAGGTCCTATAGAAAACAAAAAACTCAAACATAAAGTATTAGGGTCCTCATAGGTTAATCCATGGAAGTGAGGAAGGGTGATAAGGCTTATATTATTCATTCTAGCCTCTCCATTAGTGTCCCTAATAGGGAAAACCTCCTCATTCCCTAAAAGGTTCTTCAAAAATCCTAGGTTGTTCACCTAAGGCATCTTCTAATTCCACTGTAGTAAGAAAGGGAAGTTGATAGTCATTGAAAAAGAGTGAAGGTTGACTATCTAAGGGTGTGGAGGTGTTTGGTAAGAATTTTCCTTGAGTATCTCTATTCCTACGAGGCATGAAATAATTTTTTTCTTCTTCTTTAATGTGATTTTTTCAAAATTGAAAACAAAATAGAAAGTAACGCTTAAGTAGAAATAGCATCTACCTTGACACCTCCCTAACAATGGCACCAAAAGGTGGTGAGATCTAGTGTTGCACCAAAAGTGTTGAAACCCCGAGGGGCTCCTCAACTCTATTTATCAACCCAAGGTTCATACAAAATTATAGGTGACAATGCTATATACACAATAGATGGAATTCTACTCATGCCACCCCCAACTAGGTCATTTGATCAATTGGGCTCCAAAACCATTCTTCTACTAAATTAGGGTGAAATTAACTACTAGAAGTGCAATTCAAAGGCTATCTCTAATGTAGAAAAAGTAAATTTTTTTCGAATCTAACTTGTATATGTTACCAACTTGTAAATGCTACTGAATCAATTCCTGAAATAACATAAGAGCTATACTACCTACAGAAAGGGAGACTACTCTATTTGCAATCAACCATCTAGCTATCAAATTCACTTGTAAACAAGAAATTATCCTACCAACTCATAATTAAATATTTCATGCATCATCTATCTAATTCACTGTTGAATAAAAATTAATTTTCTCCTTGTGCCAAGTTTGTGATAAAGAAACTAATGTTATTCTCCCTTGTAATGAAGGAAAAAGGATAGTTGGAATGGCTTAGGTGTTGCCTTTATTCATGGAGTCCAATTTGGGGGAGTCAACCTACTTCTAAACTAAGTAAAACTTGCATTATAGGTCAAAACAAGGGCAAAATCGACCATTACAAGCATGCTACAATAAGTTACTAGAGGATCACTATATTGCTACAGGAAGGCCTGTAATGTTACAGGAAGGTTTCCGAAAGGGTTTGGGAGGTAAGAATGATGCAGTAAAGGGATGAAAAGGTTGATGGAGGTTGTGGTAGATGGATGAAAGGTGACAAAAACCCCTATCCAAGCTCAACACTTCAAGAAGTTTAGTTTTGGACAAAGCGGGTTGCTCACAGTGACCTAAGAGACAGAACTCAAGAAAAATATTTGAGATTCATCAAAAGAGGGTGGACAAGTCCTGTATGGAGATGGTGAAAAGGTACCTTGCCTACAAATCCAATAATCTTTCAACATCATGTGCACATTCTCTCTATCATTCACAAAATATCATAACCAATGGTGGAAAGGATGATTTGCATTTAAAATCTATCTAAGTTGTGCCTAAGACTATTGTCCATGAAATGAATCAACTTCTAAGCTACAACAAACATATGCAAAACAAGATAACTTATGAGGGCATTTTTCCAAGAAATCATAAACAATAAATCATCAATATAGTCTTTTTGGGCCATGATTGTAGATTCCTCTAGTTGTGCTCACATGAGAGGGAGATAAAGGAAACAGTCATAGGATTTTTGAGGAATTATATTCTAATAAAATTTTGCAAACAAACAAACATTCTAAGCTAAAAGGGAATACCAATACACAAGAGGTACCTAAGCTACTGGGGTTGGGCCCAAACCCAATAACCTCATCCCTCTAAAACTAACTCAATGATGAATCAATAAGGAACTTCTCATTATCATCACAGAAATGTCAAATAAATCACATAACAAGTCAAAAATAGCAGTAGCAAGTGCTTGAGCTCAATAGCTTCTTAGCTGAAAACAAAGTTTGAATACTATTGAGCTATTTGGAATGTTCATTTATACAATTGGGTAGCTACCAATATCTCCCTAGAAAATAGAGATATTTTCCTCCCAAAACTTGAGAAAGGTGGACCTAGATCTCCTTGAATTGCACTTGCTTGGCTGCCAATGACCTTGTCCTACTTGGTTGCTAATGACCTCGAGCTGATGAGAGATAAAGTGGTGATCTTGGCTGATTAAAGGAATTAAGGAGGTGGACAACATCCCAAAATCTCTCCTTTCTATCTACTCCTAGCTCTAGTATTGGAATTTTCTCAAAATTGCTCCAATTCTTGCATTTAAACCATATTAGGCCACATGACATAGAAAAACATCTTTTACCACTCTCACTAAGAATAATATAACAAAAATTGTAAATAGTTATGAGAAAGAGATAGTTTTAAAGTTGGAGGATGGCATTATTACCCTTATGATATACATAATTATGAGCCTCCTCAATTTCCCATGGTGAAAGTGATTTTACTATGGTAAAATTAATCCTACATGATGCATTTCAATCCACCTAGTTAGAAATTTCTAGGTGATCATTTTTGGTGATAACAACCTCACCCTCTAAACTAGATAATTTGGGTTACAACCACACCCATGAAGGCTTGTGCGTGTAGTTGGAGGCCTATAAGTGTATGGAGGGCTTGTCATGCATATGGTTTGGGGTTAAAGTGTGTGAAAAGGAGACCGAACTCAAGTTTTGGTTGCTCGACGTGCTTCTTTGTCCCTCGAATATCGTGTACTCCTGAGGGATGAGGTGAGTTGTCATTTTTTGGTTAGTTTGTCATCTCCACTTCCTTAACCAAACCCAAGGAGGTTGGGTCATGTCATAGTAACTCTTTGTCTCATGTTTACCCTGACAAGCTGGTGAAATTAGATAAATGTGGGAGGGGTGGTTACAGTTTGGTATCAGAGTAGGTTTTTTTCTCTTTGGTTGATATCTAATATCACATATTGGTATCAAATCTCCCAGGTCCAAGAACTTGGGATGGATTGGTGGAATTTGTTTTTCATGCATGCATGAAATTTTTCCATGTGTTGGTATGTATGCATTGTGATAGTCATTGTTGCAATTGTGTCATCATGTAGATGTTGATGACGGTGATGCTGAGATGATTGATATGTTGATTTCATTATATATTCATATGTTTTGATAATCAAGATTGATTTTTCAGATGATACAACATCCCGTGAACTTCATTGAGGTATGTTGATCATGTTATTTTGGTTTTTTTGACATGGTATGTTTACAAGAAGAACAATATCAATATGACAAGAAAAATGGTGGACTATAATTCACATGATTCTCCTTATAGATTAGATGAAAAAAATGGTGATGAGAACTCTCCTGACATAGAAGATAAATTGAGAATTTTGAAAGTAGATATCAGAAGTTGTAAGGCAGATAATGACATGATCATTCAATAATAGGAAAGACTTGCTAGGTAACAGGAGAAGCAAGAAGAAGTTAATACAATAATCCCTGAGAGTATATCATATTTTCAGAGACATGGGACACTTAGGATCATTCATGGATAGGGTGGAAGGACTAATGGGGAGTATGGAAGCATATATCAATTAGGATATAGGTTTGAAAGGGATGACACAATCAGAGATGGTAGGTTCTTGGATACACCTTATAGGAGGGGTAATGACTATTGATTCTATTCTAGTTCTGGATCAGAGATACAACATCATCATCAACATCACCATTTGTATCAGAGGAGTGATAAGAATTAGTTTCTAGAAGAGTTCAAGAAATCAAAGCCTCCTAAATTTGATGGAGAAATGGAGAAGTTACAAGATGCAGAAGCTTGGTTTCTTAGGATGAATAATTTTTTCAGATTGCATGATTATTCAAGAAAATATGAAAGCTACAATAGCTACTATAGGTCTTAAAGGAAAAGAAAATATTTGGTGGGAAGATGTGAAGAATTTGAGAGGAAATCGAGAAGAGGAGCTGACTTGGAGTGAGTTTGAGAGACTTTTTAGGAATAAGTATCTATATGAAAGATACTATGATGATAGGGAAAAGAATTTCTATGAGTTGAACATGGGATATATGATTGATGAGAAGTATACTAGTAAATTCTTTGATTTGTTGAGATATGTTCCTTATTTTAAGGGGGAGAAAGAAAATATTTAGATATTCCTCAATGGGTTGTCAGTGTCATTCGAAGAGAGGATTGAGTTTGATGAGCCTGGATAACTAAAGGAGGCCATCAGAAAGTTGAAGCACTATTATGAGAAATTTAAGAGAAAGACTGAGTATAAGAAGTATTGGAAAGGTAATGAGAAGAATAAAGGAAAGTGGGCTAAGAAGAGAGGAAAACCTTAAGATACAGATGACAAGGAAAATGTAGTGTCACTCAAGAAATTCAATGCAGCTGACATGGGATAGGAATTTCAATCTAAGGAGCAGAAAAAGGGTGATGGTGGGAAGCCTTTGTAGTGTTGGATTTGTGGTAAGGATCATTGCATGAGATATTGTTCACAAAATTAGGATGGTAGATTGCATATTTACAGTGCTCAAGAAGCACATATAGTTGGGGATGTTCGATAATGTATTCATGGAATTTATGCAGCATTGAACAATAGGCAGGATGATCATCAGGAACCTATTATTGAAATGGAAGAAGTGCATGCAGAGTCTTGGTTGGTGCAGTTGGCTACAGGTAGTAAGAAATGAGTTCATCATTGGTTAATATATTGTACATTTGAGTTGAACGGTGTGTCTACATCAGTGCATCTAAATGTGATTCTATTGGGATCATACAATATGCTATTGGGTATGGACTAGTTGTACATTCACAAGACTAAGGTAGATTTATATGATAAGGCTATTGAGTGCTTATATGATGATGGAGAAAAGAGAATCTTTTAGGGTAAGAAGAAGCCTACATCAGTGAGAATGGTTACAACTATGCAAGAAAAGTGTAGTAGCAAGAAAGGATGTGTATTATTTGCAGTTCATATTTCTAGTGGAAAAGGGAAGGATGTTGATGATGTTGAAGTCTTGAAGGGGTATCCAGTTTTGCAACAGTTTCAAGATGTATTTCCAATAGAGAAATCATAATTACTCCTTCATAGGGAAGTGGAATTTTCCATTGAGTTGATTTCAGAACAACACCGACATCGAAGGCACCATATAGGATGAGAATTCTAGAATTAGTGGAACTAAATTTGAAGTTGAAATAAATCCTTGATAAGGTATACATTAGGCCAAGTGTGTCAGCTTTGGGTACACTGATAATGTTTGTGAAGAATAAGGATGGTACTCTAAGATTGTGAATTGACTACAAGATGTTGAATAAGGTGATGATTAAGAATAGGTACCCTTTACTATAGATTGATGACTTGTTTGACTATATGAAGGGAGAAACAATGTTCTAAAAGATTGATTTAATATCAGGATATCATCAGGTACACACTAAAGAATTGGACATATACAAGACTACTTTACGAACCATTTATGGGCATTATGATTTTGCTGTGGTTCCTTTTTATTTGATTAATGCTCCAACTACTTTCATGTGTTTGATGAATACTGTCTTGCATCCTTATGTAGACAATCTTGTGATAATATTCATTGATGACATATTGATATATTCTAAGAATGAGGAAGAGTATCTAGAATGTTTAACAAAACCACTGAGGTTGCTAAGAGAGCATTAGCTGTAGCTCCTAATCGGCCATGCACTTTCTTTAATCCATAATTGTTTCCCCTAGTATTGGTGGAGGTACCATCCTATTAAAGAAATAGAGGTATCTACCTTCCCAAATTTCCCCTGTAACTCCCAACCATGAACTAACCTCTCTGTGAAAAGCTTCAGCCAAAGGAATAAACTTTTGGGCTCACATCTAGAAGGTCTGAGGGTGAACATAGTGTGGCCTCACCCAATGCTCCCATAAGAAACATTGAACCAAATCTCTTCTGAATATTCATGAAGTAGGGACATGGGGATGCATTTCACAGCTCTGGTTACCGCCAACATATTTATGTACTAGCCACTGAATGAAGCCATATTTATCTCTTTGCTTCTCGGGTCCCCTAAAGGTCTCCAAGGCGCATATCTTAGGGCCAAAGGCTAGTCTTCCACATGTTGGCTATGTGGGGCCTAACCCAGGTTTACCAGTGAGTTTAGCCAATCAATTCCCGTACTACTAGCCCTTTTGGCAACAGTCCGCGGAGCGCAGATTGAGGTCTCACCTGAAGTAGTATGGGGGCATGCTGGAATCAGGTTTCCACACCCTAGGGATGTCTTGATGAGGGTTCTAGAGGTTCGCGATCCTAATCTGCATGCTGCACTGCTTCGCGAAACTTTCTATCCTTCGCAACCTGTGCACACCTTCATATTATTCTGATCCAATCCTTACTATGCTATAATATTGGTGCTTAACTTAGTTTGTGTAGGCCCAATATTCTTATTATTTGTTCAACTTTCAAATTAGCATGCGTACTTCAAAATAATATAAATGCCCAAAGAATAACCAGAACATTGAAATACAGATCTACACGAAGATACACAATATTTTGAATCAATCTTGTCTTTATTAATACTCAAGTTCAGTTATAGACTTGAGTCTGCCCTGTGCACTCAGCTACAGGGGTCTGCGCACTTAGCTGTAGACTCTACTAGGCCTCTGTGCACTCGGCTACAAAGCCTCTACCTACTACTATGACCCAATACATTGTAGATTCATCTCTATCTTCTAACCATTCCTTCGCATCTCTCTGTTACTTCTCCAAAACTTAGGTTCCCTTTTCACTTAGAGCCTCACTCTATTTATACAATCCCATGGTCCGTGGACCATGGGTAAGCTGACACACTTCACATTAAATTACATTATCTTAGGGTGGACAACCCTAGACTCTCACACTTCATGCCTGCATTTTGCAGGGTCTTTACATTACACTTCACCAAAACTAGGGCTTCCAACCCCATAAACATGCTATGGGGGCATCCGCTTCCCAACAAGCCCCCAACACAATCATCATGACTCATCCCAAATTACTCTGCTGGTGTGGCGATATTTGAAAGAAGTCCGTACAATAGGTCACACGCAGTTTGGGTGTCTATAGCACACTGCTTTACCACCTATTGTACTTGTTGCACATGTATCTCTGAACTTTCATGAGCAAGGTCACATTCTTGTCCAACTATATACAGTTCTTGCATCTGTGCCAGCTTCCATTCAATGGTAGCTATGACTGTGAACACTTCATTGATCCATGACTGGATGCATGCTTTAAGCAGGGCTTCCTTTTGGTGTGCGACATATAATTGGTCCTTCAGTGCCCTTGCCGATTGTAGTCTCGCGAGTCTTTGAGTAAGGGCAACCATTTTCATGGTGCCCAAGACACTATCATACTCCTACTGCAACTCCCTCGCCTTTGTCTCTAGGCGTTGTAGGTTCAGGTCTTCCTGCAGGTGCGTAAGTATGGTTAGTGCTTGTTCCAACATTTCGGTGCACCCCTATGTCGCCTAGCTAATTTGTTCCAACCCCATCTGGATAGAGTGGGCACATTGCTCTCTAATTTCTGGGGGTGTGGAGGGCTATGCATTTAATGGAAACTCGGCGATTTGTAGGTTTACCTCCAACTAAACCTTTGTTGTTTCCTCCCGGGCCTCGCAAACAGCGACTGCCAATCTATGGACCCATTCTGCTGCTGGTAGCTTTACTGGCATGGCCAACTCTAGAACGCTTATACATGCATCCTCTACGGCCTGCTCCAATCCACTAGACTACACCACCAACTCATCCCTCTAGATGTTGAGCTGGTACATGTTGATTTTCTGCTCATGCAGGACCTAGATCGTTTGGCCTTCCTGGGCGCAGAGTTCAGGGATGACCCCATCTTGCAGCTGGTACAATATTTCACACAGTAGGGAAACCAAGTTCAACCTGACAGCTTGCATGCTGCTCATCGCAGCCAGTCATCCTCTCTTGCTACTAGTAACACACCTTCGGGCAAGATGGAGGTGTTACCCATACGAGCATGTAGCGGTTGTTCAGCCTCATGGGTTCCTACTGCGACGTGCTAGGCTAGTGTTCCTATTTGGGGGTACTATACCTATAAACCTTGTAGCTGCACACAGATTTCCCCCAACACAGTGCTCTTCTCCATCCGCAATCCCTGGAGCACGTCCTTTGTGACTTCCCGAATCGTTTTGCTGATATCCAATAGATTACCTTTTGTGAGTGTGATCAGGTCAATGAATGTCTTCGTGGCTTTCCCTTTCTTCTGGGGGGTTGTTTTCTCTATGTCACGTGGTCGCTTGATCTATGCTAATGTTGTATTTGAATCTGTGCGGTCGTCCTCCCTGCCCACTTGCCCGGTCTACTGCCCCAAGGACATCTCCTGGCCTTCCTCTGCCTCTCTAGTTAGCGCGGTTGTAGTCTCTTCCATCTGTACTATTGCTACTACATCGGCCGCCTTCTACCATGTAGCTACTTCTTGTTCCTGGTGCTTCCTCTCAGCCAGTTGCATGAAGCATAGCTTGGTGTCCTTCTTTCATTGCTACGCTGCAATCATCTCCATTTCTACCAAGTATGGGGTGCATGACTCTGGAGGCCATGAATCCATCACTGTGAAGATCACATCATCCGTTGCAATGAATGGAAGCTTCACCCATGTTTGGGCTAGATCCTTGCATGCACAGATATACAGGTTATGCATATCTGCCTTGAATTCTGCCTCGCTTTGCAAGCTGTTATGAACTATAGGGGACAAGCGCAGCTTGTGGTTGATCCATGTTCGGATGCTCACCTCCATGAACACCCAGAACACCTTTATCTCATGAATCTTGTTCACATCTTTTCGAGCCCACAACAAGGTGTACCTCGTAGCTTCGGGCAGGTCACACTCAGTAGTTGGAAACTGACTATTCACTGGAAGCTCCCCTACAACCAACAGGATGGATAAGAGAAACCACACATAGTGGAAGACCTTACCCTACTCTTGGGCCTCCCTGTAGTTTGTAAAAAATTTGTCACATAGGGACTACGCCCAGTTGAACTAGACCCCCTCTGCACATTGCTCTTCCAAAGCAATCACAGATGCTGGTACTACATCGGCATGGCAACTCCTCATTAGCATGCTGACCAATAGCTGGGTGGCTACGCACACCCCTTGGTCTTTAATACTAGTCATTATGTACCCTCGCTTTCTCTTTTCTAGTTTATACTTGGTCTTCATAGATTTTCCGAGGGCCAAGTCGCTGCTTTTTCTTACTATGGTCGCAGGGTCATTTCCTTTGACTGGAAGTTGAGAAATTCAGTGAATTAGATCAGCCGTGATGGGAATTGGCTCCTCCAGCCAGAGATACCCATCATGCACCAAGCACAGTAGTTTCTTGGTGAAAAAATGGTGACGGATGCACGGTGGTAGTGGGGTATCCATCGCAGATGGAGTAACCCACCCTTCTCCACATTGCGCAACCATTTCTGCTTTATTAACTTCTCTGTGGCCAACTGTGGGAACTTCTTGCTATCTGCAAGGTCCCAATGTTTGAACTTCATAGTCGGTACTCATCCCAACAATAGACCTTCAAACCTTATATCATCGGGGAGGAGCAGGGTCTGGAGCACACTCTTTGTGGCCTCCAGGTCCTTTGGTACCTTGGATTTCCCCTTCCACTGGGGGATGTATGGAGGTAACTTCATTGCGGAATGCTTTTGGGAGACATCCTCCACCTCATCATCTTGCGCCTTAATTTGGGCAATTAGGGCTTGCAAGTCTTCCTCCTCCTCCACTGTTTCAATGCTGATGGATTTTCCCTTCTCTACCATTGACAATTTTCCAAACCGTGGGTTTCTTGGGGATACACGAACTGGCCCCATTGTTTGCTTATCATTTTGTGGCCATGAAATGTGCGATTTTGGAAATTATGGTGTAGCTACCACCTCTCCAGGCACCTCATGGGCCATACGGGGCTTCGCAGTAACTTTGTCGAATCACACACTTGTTCTAGCAGTTGTCATTGTGTCTACACTTGAGGATGGTAAGAGTACGTGATGCTCAATGCTCTATACTTGCTCAATTCTCAAACAACCAAGTGTTGCCTTGGAGCTGGCCCTGGGGGTTTTATAGCATCCTTTGAATTTGAATTGGACCCTTCCCCACACTTCTGCATCATTAATGCCTTCTTGGCAGCAGATCGTCCCAAATCTCGTTCTTAATTCATGTCTTAATTGTCCACCACCCACTCCCTTTTCCCTTAAATTGGACCTTTTGTCATGAACAGTGACACCAATGGTCATTCCATGCAGTGGCACAACCCTTTATGTGTAGTCATGACCCCTGTGACATCCTAATCCTACGCGCAACCTTTGTCTCGTGCATCTCCCATAAAGACTCTTTTATAGTCCTACACTCTCTTTCAACTGCTTGGAGTGCTGAGACTATGCTTCCTATGGATAGTCAGGTGGTCGCACCACTGGTGTGAGGTTTCAATTTTCCTACTAGCATGGGCCACAGGCACCCCTCAATTACGCTTTCACTCATCAGTGTGTCACACTCTTCTTTGTATGGTACACTCCCCTGTTTACTTTGACTAGTAAGGCACAGTCACAGCCATGGTAGTAGGGTCACAACTTCTTCTAATGCTGTAGTATGGCTGGCTAGACCTTGTCCCATCATGCTTAGTTTTTCGGTGCAACATGCTTGCGTGACTTCGGTTTCTAGTTTACTAATTTCTTCATCCAATGTCATGCTCTTATTTCTCAGTTGTACTCAATCTTCATCGAGTTCGTGAAGTTTCAAGCTCCCTCACCAAATGGCTTCCTGTAATTGCATAATTCCTTTACTCGGGTCTTCTCATACTGTCCCAACTGTGGGAGCTGTGGTATGTGGATTCTTCTCTACTCTTATGGTTTCATCTATTCTTGTCAGCATTGGGGTCATTTACGCACTCTGGTTTTTGCTTATGGCCCTATAGGCCCATCGAATCGCTAGTATGCGCAGGTCCCAGTCAGTTCATCTTGCCTGGTGAACTTTTTTCATGATTCTGCATAGCTTTCTGAATTCTTCGTCCTGGAATATTTATGGTGTGCATTGCTTTTCTTGCTGCCACATTTGGTTCTGATTTTTTATCCTTAGTTTGTATGTGCTTGCATAGCACACGTCTATACCCATCGACACAAGTGGGTGGGAAAGCTGCTCCATCCTAGCTTCCTGGCTCTCATTCAATGCCAAGGACTTCGAAACCATAAGCGCATCCATCTTCTACATTCATGCTAGTTTCCAATGGTGTTCTGATGTGTAATCCACCATCGTGCGGGTGTTACATGAAGCTTCCATTCCATCGCACCATACCACTGCTGTTTTGGTACTGCGCTTTCAAATTTGTCCAGGAATTCATCCACCGATGTCACTCCATCATAGGTTGGTAGTTTCCTTGTCTCTGTTGTCACGTAATGTAGTGATCTAATCATCATGTTGCAATTTAGCATTGTCACTTTTTGCAGCCAGTTCTACCAACGTTCTACTTCTTCGTCTGAATCCGAAGTACAGGAACTTTCGCGCTCCCACGAGATTCTCCCATCTACAGTCGGGTTCACCTACTCCTAGTCTCATACCGTTATCTGGTAAATACAATCTAGCTCATTATCGTGCACTGTTTCAGTGTAGCAAGCTCTTTCAGTTGGGTCTAGCGGAACTACTACACGTAGGGACTTTTTCTCGAATATCATCTTCCGCTTCTTTAGGTTAATGACTCCATTCATATCAGTGGCCCAGTCTATTCCTAGGAATGCAGGATAAGGATTGATGTCATCAACAATCTCTATTACTTCAAAGTCCGTCTATGTGCTCATGCCTTCGATATCAATTGTTACCCCTTGCAACCTCCCTATGGGAAAAACCTTCTGTTGGTTCACCATTCATAATTGAATAAGGGAGCATTGTAATGCGGGCCTGCCCATGCATTCCCATGTCTACTTTGGTAACACATTCATGTCCAAACCTAGGTCTAGGATTACCTAATCCATTTCATACTTGCCAATCTGCGCCTTCAATCTCATTTCCCTCCTGGTGCGCAATGCATGCTTTCCCAATTTCTAGACTACGCACGGTTCTCCTAACCCTATGAACCTAGTGATAAATTCCTATAGTCCCTTAACTGCCTTAGTATTGAGCAACAATTTCATGCATGTCTCCAAAAAGGTAGTAAGCATAGAAGGATCCATCCTTGGCTCTAGTTGATCCTTACTACCTGAAGTGGAGGCCTTCGCGAAGCTCTTCTTAGCTTCCATGAACATCTCCTTTGTGCATTCTAAGTCAAACTCAGGTTCCTTTGTAGGATCCTTGTGAACCCAGGTATTTTCCTCAGACTGCTTCCCCTTATCCTCCCCTGTGGTCGCACCACTTCTGAGCATAATATTCATATTTGGGTCCTCTTCGTGCAGTTTAGACCTCATCATTTGAATATTTTGAGTCGGAGGAGGCTAGAGTACCCCTTTCTCACGCATCTGTGTGATCAACATAGGACAATCCACTACTTCATGATCAAATTGAGCACAATATGAACAAGATATTCTCATTGGGTTGGTACAATCACAGGCATAGTGCCTTGGTCCTCGACAGTTGTAACAAATTAACTATCCACAGCCCCTTCCTGCCCCCATTCCTCGTCGTCCTCGACCTTGCACCTAAAATCCAACGCACACCATCCTTGTAGCTAGCTCGAGGGCTCACGTTTCTATCTACATCCTATATACAGGGGTCTGATCCATCATTAGCTCGTAGTTGTGACAAGTACGCTCGTCGTGGCCTACTGACATGTAAAAATTACAAAATAACTGCTGGGGGGTCTGTGTATACTTTTGCAACAATTGACAATTATCCATCATGTGTTTTCCTCCTATCTAATATATCATTCACCATAACGCGAGCGTCACACTTGGCCCTGGCTGTGCCTCTGGTCTCAATGGCATTGGCCCCCCTCCTACCAAGTAGTTTGCGAATACTAGATAGTGATCCTTGTCATGGCCCTGGATCTTGTATTTTATGCACCACACTTCCTCGTACGCCTCTAGCTGCAGTGCGCTATCCAACTTCAAGCTTTGCATTTCCAAGTAGAGATTTTGTAGTTGCGTGTGGATTTTTTGAACTCCCAGCCTCGGGTCATGTATCGGTGTCTCATGCAACCTCATTGCCATTTCCAATGGTTTGGCATGGGTAGAAATTTTCTACTGCGACAGCGCCGTCCTCAGGTGTAGTGTTAGAGATGCCACAAACCATGCGCAATGTTGTGCATCCATGAGCATCATATTAGCCTTACAGATCGTACTCTTCAACCGCTGATCTAGATCCCACAGGGTCTCACCTAGAAGCATCGCGATCTATTTAAACCTGATGATTGGTTATGTCTTTGATTTCAACCAACTAAATTCTCAGTTCAGCGCATTTTGGATCTCTGCTATTGTTGCATTTGGGTGATCATTAGAGTGCTTGATATACCATGTCAACAGACAATCCTGCAGTGCACTCACCAATGTAGCCTTCTTAATGTTGTCATCTGTGACCCCTTGCACTTTCCACACTTCTCTTACCACGAACCAAAACTGGTCCAGATCCTCATTCCCTACTCCTCTAAATACGGGTATCTTGATCATTCTCTCCATGCTAAACTGCGGGTTTGGTGGAGGTGGAGTGGGTGGAGATGGAGGTGAAGGAGGTGAAGTAGGTGGTGGCGTGGGTGGAGGGGGTAACTGTAGAATGCGCTGCCTTATCAAACTGACCACACTTCTCGGAGAGACCAGAGCGAGCTCTTCCTCACTCTCTCTCAAAGGTGAAATTAAGGGACTATTCCTTAATTCCCCCCTACCTTTGTAGATCTTTCCACTCTGTATCGTTCCAAACATTAATGTATTTTCATAACCCACTTTTCACATAACATCATCTTAATTCAGCTATTCAAAGATTTAATGTACTTACCTCGTGGTCCCTTGAGAGAAACATTGTTCTGCTTCGGTGTAGCTCATAGTCGTGTCTATCGCGAACTCAGTGATAAATCGCCCTATTATTTGGTTGAGCCAATGGTCCACATCTTGCGCGATCTTATCTTCTAATGCCTCTAGTCTGCGCACAAATTTCGGAGTCCACACTATTGGTTGGTCGAGCTTACACCTTCCCTGGCTATCAGCTAACCTCGTGATCCACTCGTATAGTTCAAAAGGAAAGGATGTGAAGAAGATCTTGTGGATTTCCATATACATGTAGTGATCCAGCCACCTTTTCTCAGATACTTGCGGAGTTCTATTTTCCTGTGTTACAAACTCGTGAATCTTCTTTTCCAACCACTGTCCAATTTCCTTGTTTATTGGGTTCTAGTGGAATGACAACAAACATCCCTTAGGTAGATCTCGGTCCCGGTAGCGGAACCATTTGTTGGATACATGGGGCCTGACCCAGGTTCAACAGTGAGTTTAGCCAAGAAAATCCCAGTACTACTGGCCCTTTCGGCAATAGTCCAAGGAGCGCGGACTGAGATCTCACTCGAAGTAGTATGGGAGGGTGATGGAACCAGTTTTTCGCACCCTAGGGAGGTCTTGATGAGGGTTGTGGAGGATTGTGATCCTAATTTGAGCGTCGTGCTACTCCGTGCAACTTTCTATCCTTTGAAACCCATGCACACCTTCGTATTATTCCAATCCAATCCTTACTATGCTATAATATTAGTGCTTAACTTAGTTTGTGTGGGCCCAATATTCTTATTATTTGTTCAACTTTCCGATTAGCACACATACTTGAAAATAATATAAATGCATAAAGAATAGCCAGAACATAGAAATACAGATCTACAAGAAAATACACAATATTCTGAATCAATATTATCTTTATTAATAGTCAACTTCAGTTGCAAACCCAACTCTGCCCTACGCACTCAGATGCAGGGGTTCGTGCACTCAGCTGCGGACTCTACTAGGCCTCTGTGCACTCAGCTGCACAGCCTCTACCTACTACAACCCAATACACTTTAGATATACCTCTATCTTCTAACCATGCCTTCGCATCTCTTTGTTACTTCTCCAAAACTTAGACTCCCTTTACACTTAGAGCCTCTCTCTATTTATACAATTTGGCTGACACACTTTACATTAAATTACATTATCTTAGGGTGGACAACCCTAGACTCTCATGCTCTATGCCTACATTTGGCGGGGTCTTTACATTACACTTGACCAAAATTTGGCCTTCTAGCCCCAAAAACATGCTATGGGGGGATCCACTGCCCAACACCACATTTCCATGGCAACACAAGATAGCCATAAATAAAATTAGTGGACCAGTTTTCGACATCTTCACAAGCTTCGAACAATTCCTCGAGGAGGAAAGCTCACTAGTTTAGCTAGGCGTCTCCTACATAATGCTCCATGACTGAAATTGTATCCAGTGTGCACTCACTCTTGGAAACATGATGCATTAGTTTCCCTGAAATAATGTGGCATATGAACTTAATTTTTGAGGAGTTGATAAAATCTATTCACGTTCCCTTTCCTCCTCTCTTGGTATCATAGTTAGTGTCGTAGTCTTCATCCCCTAACTTCTTCGCTCTCTTGGAATTCATCTGGAATGTGGTTGAAACTACATCTCCTACCATTGATAGACCCATAAGCCTTTGAATGTCTACTGCATGAATTGGGTATTCCTTGTTGATCTCTAATGATCCTCCATGCATTCTTGTGACTAGTAATTTTGTGCATTGCATCGCTACCAGAGTCATGCCAAACATAGACAAACTCCTCAGATTCAGTAGGTTGGATCATTGGATTCCTTTGAAATGAGCGTTGAATTTGATTATTGCATTCCCTTCTTCCTTCATGAATGACTCTATGTAGACATCACATTTCATGGCTAGAAATTGGAAGGAGTATGAAAGATCATTGTCGACTATTGTCTCCTTGTCGTACTTGCCATAGAACATCTCTGTTAATCCAATTCTTTCATCCAAACCGAACTCTAGAATAGATATAATTGATTTCATCATATTACAGCAAAATTGATAGAAAAAAATCATAGGGCGCTGGTAGCTACTCTTAGAACAAAATAACTTAGAACCAGACTACAAATGGAGTGAATCTACCACCTTGGCTTCAAACTGTAAGGAAATCAGCATTTCCATGCAAATTAAATAGAACAGCTCGACACAAATTTTCTAATGAGACCTCTTAACTAATTACTATGACAACTTTCCCTATGCATACTCAATCATGTTAGTCATGCCATCGGTTGAGCTGGACCTAACTTGGATGATGCAATTCTAAAAAAGAAAAGGTGTAAATGATGGGTAATTATATTATCATAACGGAATATGTTTAAGAATTAATTATTTCTATAATGAGAAATATTTTACGAGAATCCAGACTGACATAAAAATTATTGTCTAATTATTATGGAAAGGATGTGTAACACATGTGGCTCCCCCCCAATGCCCCCCCTCCCCCCATGACCACAAACAATTGCGGAGTGGAGGAAGAACATCTAGAACTGGGTCCGATTTGGCAGAATTTTTATTTGGAAACATAAAGGACTGATTGATCAGAGAAAAGAAAGAAATAAAAAATGACTGACACAACTAAATGACTCATACTGACTCTTACTTACTCCTACATATGGTCTCCTTTCATAGAACCAATCAATTTTGAGTAACATTATTTGATTTGTGGAAGTGTTTCGGGTGTGCATCGTTCACGCAACCTTGTGGTACTACCTTGTCTGGTTACACAATCTTGACTACTCTAGATTCCCTTACCTTTGCAACAAGAAATGGTCCTAACCAATGCATTTGTAGCTTCCTCAGAAACTTCAAAAACTTGATGTCATAAAGAAAAAAATACATGTTGACAGTGAATTATTTCCTCTTAATATGTGGGTCATGCCATGCCTTCTGCCTTTTCTTCTCGACCATTTGGTGAAAATATACCATAAATCTTGCCTCATCGAGCTCCGAGAGTTCATATAAAAACTTCTAAGTTGAATCCTCCTCTATCATATTAGTGGCTTGGGAAATGAAAAGGTTTGGGATAGCAAATTTAACTAACACCACAGTTTCTCGTCCATACAAAATATGGAAACCTGTATGCTTGTGTAGCTGCTTAACATTTGTGTGGTATGCTCATATAGTCACTCGAACACTATCATCCCAGCCATCCCATTTGGTTGAGAATATCTTGGTAAAACCCTTCCCCAATATCTTGTTGAAGGCCTCTACGGTACCATTGTCGTGTGGGTGGCACATGTTGCCTTTGTGGTTTTGTCTCATGAAATTTTGAAGTAAGGAAGCAACTATCACATTTATGAAGTGGGTCCCTTGATCACTAGTGAGACTCCTAGGGTACCCAAACATGGATATGATATTGTCAAATATTAACTTGGTGGCATTACCTACCGTACAGTCCTTTAAAGGTGTTGCTTCAACCCATCTAGTGAGGTACTTTGTTGTGGTGATTATATACGTGGCCTTAGAGTGACACAACAACAGAGTGATAGGCCCTATGAAGTCAACCACCCATTTTTCAAATATTTGCAGTGCATGCACCAGTTGCAATGGGATTTCATCTCAGTGTGATGGCCTCCCAACTGTTTGGAAAACATCACATCCTTTGGCATATTATTTTGCGTCTTTGAAAATGGTCAGGGACCATTGCCCTTCCTGCAACACTTTCCTTGTAGTAACATTTCCCCCAGTGTGGCCACCTCTGACTCCTGAATGTCATTCCCATATCACATCATGTCTCTCATGGTGAAAGATACATATGCGCAACACATGATCAAGGCCCAATTTATACATTTTCCCCACAATCAATTGATAATTTTCTGCTCAGATGACCATATGTATCCTTTGTGTAGTTGTGTATTCATCTAGATATTTTCCTGTGGCTAAAAGGCCTACAATATCTTCTAGGTAACCTGGTGCTGCTTCAATCCAGAACAAATTTGCATCTGGTAGCCAATTGTCAAAAAATCCTCCACTTTCTCCTAATTTGAACCATGGGAGGTGATCAAGTCCGACATTAAATTGGTTAGGCTGAACGATTACCTCAAAAGTAAATTCCTAGAATAACAAAAACCACCTGAAAGTTATACCTTCAAGCGCAGGCTT
Source organism: Pinus taeda (assembly GCA_000404065.3). Lineage (NCBI taxonomy): Eukaryota > Viridiplantae > Streptophyta > Pinopsida > Pinales > Pinaceae > Pinus > Pinus taeda. The sequence continues at coordinate 34,408 of APFE030274609.1, read as the reverse complement.
GTTCACAAATTATTTCAAAGAGGAATGATCAGTAAAAAATTAAACAGGTTCCCCAACAAATAACATCTGAATTTTTGGAGTGAATATATTATTGCCAGTGCCTCCCACTCTATCATGGTATATTTTTGTTCTGTTGTGGATAAATTTATATTGGAAAAGTAAATTGTGTGATAGAAGTTTGTTTCCCTCTGCTGAGCCAGAATAGCCCCGAGAGCAATGCGTGATGCATAAATGTGGACATGGAACTGTTTGTTCTAGTTGGGGTAGAGCAGAATCAATGTACTTACTAGCTTTTCTTTTAGTATGTTGAGTGTAGACTAACACTCCTCTGACCACATAAATTGTTCAACCTTCCTCAACAGTTTATCCGTTGGTGTAGTAATTGAGGCATAGTTGTGAATAAATCTCTAGTAGTATCTTGTATGTCTTGTTAGTGTCCTTTAGTCCCAGTGATCAAATTTAATCTTTCCATATGATTGATAGGGTCATTAGGTCAAGTTGTTGTATTTTCAAATAAAATTCTCAAATAAAATTTGATACCTCTTAGTTGTCAAATGGTCATTGGTTTCTATCTAGGTCATTGCTACTCCCTCCACTTTCTCAAGGTCATCATCACTCATCATGGTCATGTGTTAGGTCCCTATAATACTAGTGATTCCCCCATTACTATTATCATTGTATCCCTTAGTGTTATTGTTGTGCCCCTATTGTCCCCATATTGTTATTATTGTGCCCCATAGAATCCCTCTATTGTCATTTTTGTGCCTTTATATTATTATTTTTAGGTCGGCTTGGTTATATTGTAACCCCTTAGACTCCTATATATAGAAGGGAGGTTTTTTCATTTGAACCATCCAAGAATTTTTCATTTGTGAATGTTTAGGAGGTTGCCCCCTCGAAGAGGCTAAATTCTAAGGCATTGAGCTATATTTTCTATCTTTTTATGAGCTGGTTTCATAAGATCATGTCATAATTTAGGTGTCCTAGGTCATCAAAAGAGCTAACGTACCATCATATAGGTCATGGTCTAGGATTTACATTTGATTTTCATTATAATGTCTGTCATCAAAAGAAAAAAGAGATTCATGTCCATCATTTGGGTCACTGTCATGGGAGTTAGTAAAATATGGAATCAAGTAAAAAAGGGTAACATTTCCATTTGAATAAATGATGCTATAGTCAAATCACATCCCTAGACATTTTATAAAAGTACACATGATGTCATGAGACAAAATCAAGTTTTTTGAGCTATAAAGAGAAATAAATATTTCCAAGAGTTCATTCTATCCTTCCAAGTCTTCAAGGGCTCCTCTATTGCATTGCAAAACTTGCGACAACAACTAGAAGTTCATATTACGTCACCAAATTACTCAATCGATCAGCCCGTTATGCTTTTGCTGCATTTTTGGCAGGGTAGTTGTGCCTTTGTTTTGGGGACATAAGGAGGGAAAGAACAGGTGCAAAATCCATCTTAGTGTTTCAAACAGCTTCAAACAAGTAAGTGGGACCATTACAAATCTTTTCTTCACAAAACTAATAAACTCCTTCCCTAGGGTTTGTTGCTGCATTTTTGTTGTGCTTTTGAGATTTCATGGTTTTTCTTCACTTGAAAAGTAAATTTCCTAGTTTCCTGTCCAATACATCCCTAATATCCCTCATTAGACACTCCCTACCATTCCCCTCACTTTACTTCGGTTATTTCATCATTTTCTCACACAACCCTAGCTAGTTGTTGTGCTTCTAGATTAGTATTGTGTTTTTCCTCTTTTTCCCCCTTCCCCTCACCAAAATTCCAAAATTCCACTCTCATTGTGTTCCCAAAACACTTCCCTGCTCACCGTAATTTTGTAGGAATTTTCCCATCTCCCTTCACCTTCATTTCCTCACCCTTCATTTGCAAATCAAATCCCTTGCCTCCCCTTCATAATCCCTCTACCCTGAGCAACACTTCCTCATACATTTTTTTTCATTCCATGTCAATTCAATGGGTAAGTCTACATCTACTACACCATGCAAACATCAAAGACCAAGAATAAGGAGGTGTTTGGCATGATTTTTAGGGTTTTGAGGTCATTTGTTGCACACAGGGATAATTTTGTTTCAAAATCCATTTCTGAAGTAATGAAGATGAATCTTGGAAAAAAGGGAAGGTTTTAGTTAAGGAAAACCCAACCAAAATAACCTCCTTCTGTTTCTATACAGGTTTCATATATTGGGATATATTCAACTTTCTTGGAGGCCTATTTCAAAAAATCAAATTCTCTAATTTAATTTCCTGTTTTAGTTATTCATTTGTGGCACATATTACAAGAAGATTGGAATGAATTTTACAAAATGGAGAGAGGTTTGTCTGAATAACATATGTATCTACAAAAACCTGTCCCATTTTTTCAAAAAATATTTTTTTTAGATATATATTGGTTCATCTTTGAGCCCTATTTTTTGAGAAATGCAGAAATTCCACTACCTAGAAACGCAATGTGTGCTCACTGCGCTTTTCCCCAGAGGCTCTAAATGGAGATTGAAAAGCATGTTGAGATTTAAAATGATTCAAGGATGATATAAAAGTACTTTTGGAAGCTTTAATATGCATAAATTTTTAGAAAATGACAAAATTGTTGGACACCTAATCCTAAAGGGTTAGCGTGGAAGCCGAATGGACAAAGAAGTCCAAGAGACCTTGGGATGTGAATCCCAATGGTCACCAAATGTACTATAAATGTATATCAGATTGTTAATAAAAATGTACTGCATGATTTATCTTTCCTAATTGTTCTCCCTCACCATGTCTGTTTAACATGGTATCGAAGCCATGATTTGTGGCCTGTTTATCTCTTAATAGAGCTCCCTTGTATAGTGTTGGTTACCTGTATACACTGCACCTGACTCTAGCTATTTTAAGACTCTCTTATGCGTTATCTAACCTCCATCACTGTGTAGCTGCATTGTGAAACTGTTCACCGGTTATGAATTTAAATGCGTTGAATATGAAACCGTTTTGAACGCTCGCCATGTCTGTCATTTTTCTGAACGCTGGCCCGTATGTCATATACATTTTTTATTTCTGAAAGCTGGCCCCTGAACACTGCCTATTCATAAACATTCACCAGAACGCCTGAAGCACTGTCCACTGCCTGAAGAAGAAACGGTTGAAGGAAATAAATCACCTGCCTGACAAAGAACGCCTGAAGCGCTGTCCACTGTCCACTGCGTGAAGGAGAAACGCCGCCTGAAGGAGTTAACGGAGTGAGAGTCACGGTAGTCTTACCTGTGTTGGGTTTACATGTGAAATACGCAATGAAGCTAGATACCCTTCGCTTATTCTACCAGGAAAATCTGGCGGTGTCGGTCCCAAGGGCTTGGAGTTCGAGGAACCAGACACGAGTTCAGTAGGGAGATCATTAATACATTGGGAACGCTTCTGGAAGTATTCAGCAGCATCTTCCGCTCTTGAGGCCTTGTGCATCTGATAAGAGGATTGCCAAACAGACCAAACTTTAGTTGACTCTAATCTTCCGCATCTCAAAATACGTTCACACATACAGTCAATGAAATGGGCAAATGGCTCGCAAAATTTATGTCAAGGTACACAAAATTTTCCAGAAAGGTAAATCTACTACAAGATAGTCGTCTGCTGAAATAATACCTCTTGGGTATTTCAAAAGCTGTCAAATTTTTCTTAAATATTTGTCCAAAGCTACGAGAAGCAAAGGTAAATCTAGTATAAATTATTCATCTACTGGATGCTGAGGAAGCTTCCGAAATTGAGGCTTGGGGAAGAGCCGTAACATGAAGAGAATTTGCTAGTTAGAGGGGTGTTTGGCCTTGAGGAGGCAAATCTATTAATTGGGATTTTTTTGGTTTTTAAAAGAAAATCTGGTTTGATTGCAGAAGGTATTATGTTTATTGGGATGCTCCGATTGATCATTATGATGACGCAGACTTACGATCTGATTCAGGCTATTTTTACATGTCTATTTTTATATGTTAATTTGTTGGCGGTTGAAGTTTGTTTCAGGGAAGCATAAGTGTGAGAGAAGGAATCTGGAAGCATTCGATATACAACTTTGTGTTTGGCAAATTCAAACCTCCTTCTATTGTTAACAAAATATAACGGCTTTGGAAAACCTGTAAAAGTTGTATTTGATTCCAGAATAATAAGCTTTGTTATTGAAGGAAGCAATTCCTGCCATCTGATTTCAAGAATATCCAACTCATTACTAAATATTACAACATCATAAACTTGCCGAGGAGTCTGCCGAACCTGCCAGCTGTGAAGATGATTGCATTACAATTCCGAGTTGTGGGTTTGCAATTCTGAGTGAAAGAAATGGGGACTGCAATTCGGTGAAAATAATTAGTGGAAGTGAAGTGTGTGTTTAATTCAACCATTTTGAATTGAAAATGTCATGTTTGGTCGAATTCATTGGTGATTAATTCAACCATTTTCAATTCAACTCCTATGAAAATGTTTGGCAGAATCCACGGTGGGAATCCACTGGTAATTAATTCGAATTAGAATGTATCTACTTTCATCCACTGGTAATTAATTCGAATCAGAATGTGTTTGGCGGAATTAATTCAACCATTTGCAATTGGAGTGCAAATGTGTTAGGCGAAATTCATGGGTAATTAATCACACATTGGTGCTTGTGAAATAATTAGTTGAAATCATTGGTAATTACCCACTCGTCGTTCCAGACAGTTGCTCGTTTGGTGATCAGAGGAAACAATTTTACAACAGTGGCTGCAATGCCATTCCATCTATGCTTTTATCTTGTTATTTTTATTGTTTGTTTGTTGTGTGAGAGTGTGCAAATGCCAGGACGTGCGCAGTTACTTCCACTCATATTTGTTGGATTGAATTGAGTTTGGAAATGGCATGAAGATTGTTGAATTGAGCACTAGCACTAACGCTTTTATTTCAGTGCTTTCTCAGCCTACTGTGACAAATGAGACAACAAGCATGGTATCTCAAATATTGAAGTGAACTATTGTTTTCTTTGAAGAAAGTGGCAAGATCAGAGAACACGGATTCGTACCCCAGTCAAGACATATGAACATTCAAGTACTGTCCATGACAGTGTTATAATTTTGCAATTGCTGTCTTTACATATACCATTTTGCATTGGGAATCTACTTTTAGAGTTTCTCTCCAACAGTTTAAGCTCACTATTTTTAGCCAAATTTTTAAGTGGTATATGTTGAAAGTTGGTCTTAGCGGTTGCTCCAAAGCCTACCATTAAGGCCTGATATTGTTTGTAGAAGAAGATATTGCATAATTGCTCACA
>APFE030274609.1:0-28364 GCA_000404065.3 Pinus taeda | reverse complement strand
ATCACAGGTTGAGACTTCCCTTTTCAGGTTGAAGTTTTACCTTTTATGTGGGGTGAGGCCTCCCTTTTACGGTTGAAGGTTTCCCTCTTTAAAAACAATAGGATCACTTCCTCTAGCAGAAGACTTATAGCTTCTTGCAAGTTTGGAAGAGTTCCGGGAACTGCACTAAGCGTTCCAGTGTTGGTGGCTATCCTTAAACCACCGCCCTTGTTTACCAACATTTCATAGAGCACATTCAGCCTAGTGCTGCCATGCATTATTGCACATTTTGTATTACAGCTCTTTTCTTGGACTCATACATAACCCTTCGGATTAAGTGGGGGAATGTTGGACACCTAATCCTAAAGGGTTAGCGTGGAAGCCGAATGGACAAAGCAGTCCAAGAGACCTTGGGATCTGAATCCCAACGGTCACCAAATGTACTATAAATGTATATCAAATTGTTAATAAAATTGTATCGCATGTTTTATCTTTCCTATTGTTTTGGCTATCCATGTTTGTTTAACAGATATCATGGATGAGAAGGAAGCAGAAGTCGGTTGCTATAAGCACCGTCGAGACCGAATACATAGCTACGAGTATGATCTCGTGTGAAGCTGCATGGTTTCAGAAGTTCTTAAATGCGTTGTTTGTACACATGATGAATACCACTATGATTCTCTGTGACAACCAGAGGGGGGATTCGATTATTGAGGAATCCTGTATTTGATGATTGCTCCAGCAGATAGACATCAGATACTGCCTTATCTGCGATATGGTAAGTCGATGAGCGAGGAGGCTCCATCACATTGAGATTGATGTACAAGTCGCAGACATTTTGTCAAAGCTTCGGGGAAAGGTCAAATATGTGACTTTCCCGAACGACTTGGAGTCGTTGAGACACCTTCTTAAAAGGGTCCGACATGATGCATGCATCGAGCTTTGGGAGCTCTAGGGGGCTTGGGGTACTTACAGGAGCAACATACGACCACAAGAAGACTCACCCTCCCCTGGTGATGCGTTATGAACAGGATGATTAGTTCTTCTGTGAGCCAGGTTGATTAGTTCTCCCGTGGCAACTGTGGAACAAGATGATTAGTTCTCCTGTGGGCCGGGATGATTAGTTCTCCCGTGGCAACTGTGGAACAGGATGATTAGTTCTCCTGTGGGCCGGGATGATTAGTGCTCCCGTGGCAACTGTGGAACAGGATGATTAGTTCTCCTGTGGTCCAGGATGATTTTTTCTCCGTGGCGACTATGGAACATGATGATTAGTTCATCTATGGGCCAGGATGATTTGTTCTCCATGGCGACTGTGGAACAGAATGATTAGTTCTCCTGTGAGCCAGGATGATTAGTTCTCTGTGGCATCCACTAACAGGATGATTTGTTCCCCTGTGGACGGGATGATTAGTTCTCCTGTCGAGGCATCCTACCCATGTAGTCTGGGACTCATGGGAAGTACCTCTCATCTGATCAATGAGCAGGGAAATAAGGATAGGGACCATAGTAGCACTATCGATGGACGCATCGATGTATCTACCACACTCCCTATGCTAGGATGACCTCCATTGATCTGGGATTAGTATGAGTGGTTTGAGACACTCTCTTGTGACATTGATCTGGGATCAGTATGAGTGGTTTGAGACACTCTCTTTTGATATTGATCTCGGATCAATAAAACTAACTTCGGGTCAATAAGAGTGATGTGACACACTCTCATCAAATGAAACTGACTTCGGGTCAGTAGAGAATGGTATGAGATATTCTCAATCAATTCTTCTTCTTCAAAGTTCAACACAGCAGAGCAGAGCTCAGTAAATCAGAGCAGAGCATAGCACTGTAGGGCACTGATGGCAGAGATAGTACAGTTGGGCATATGGATCAATGGATGGAGTTCTCCCTAGTTGAGAAGGAGTGTTAAAATTGGCAATTAGGGTCAAACACCATGTGGGTCATCTTATTTATGGCAGCTGATATTTTTCTTGTACCCCTCATCGAGAGGTGTAGGACTGATCTAAATATCATCTTATTCCAATAAGTATTCATGGAGTTATGAATTTATTTGCGTTATAAGACGATTCGTCAAGGTCAGCCAGCAACCAAATAAACCCCACATGTGCTCAACGTTTTAGTATAAATAGAGGTGGCCTTCAAGTCATTTCAACACACTTGGGATCTCTTCCTCTCTCTACTTGTCTTTGGGTTTTAGTAGGAGGAGAGATCCTAAGGAATAATGTTGCCCTGATCCATATAGGGCAGAAAGCCAGAACTGCCGAAAAAGCCACAAAAGTCAGGAAAGTCAGAACTACCAAAAAAGCCAGAACTGTAGGAAAAGCGGGAATTGCCGGAAAAGCCGGAACTGCCAGAAAAGTCGGAACTACCAGAAAATACAGAACTGCCGGAAAAGCTGGAACTGCCAAAAAAGCTGGAACTGCCAAAAAAGCTGGAAAAGTTGGAAATGCCAGAAAAGTCGGAACTGCCAAAAAAGTCGGAAATGTCAGAACTACCAAAAATGTCGGAACTGCCGAAAAAGCTGGAACTGTCGGCACTACCGGAACTACCGGAAACAACCGGAACCGTCGGGAACTACCGAAACAACTGGAGCATTTGTCTCCAAAGGAAAGCAGCATGCAAGGGACAGCTAATTAACATTGGGATAGTTGTATGCTACTTAGCAGCAAATACACCAAGCATGCAATGTTACAACTAACATGCAAGGGACATCTAGCATGCAACAACAAGCATGCTAAGGACAACAAGCAAGCAAGGTGCAGCCAACACATAGGACAGGATGGCAACATGGTGTAGCAATGGCACATAATGCAGTACAGGGATGTGTACAATCATGATTAATGAAGCGTGATGAGATGCAGCTTAGTGATGATGGGTGCAGCTTGGTGCAGCGTGATGACGAAATGCAACACAACAATAGGTGAAGGAATCACCTTGGAGAATCAATTGAAGCGGCATGTCTTCAACTAATATCATGTATCATCTTCTTAGAGATCATCTATGCTTTTATCTAGATAAGTCAAAGTGTTGACCTCTGTTGTAAATGTATTATCTCTCTCTCTGCTAAACTATTGAATAACATATAAGAAGAATTGATCAAGGGTTTCCCCACATTGGGGTTTGTCCCTGGCTAATGCCACATCTTGTGTCCTCTTGTCTTGGCTTTTCTTCTGCGATTTATGTTTATGTTCTATCTACAGTTTACTTTAATGCTAATGTGATTGCTAATCTGGAAAAGATATGGAGCTAACTGTGAAAATTGAAATAAATTGCTCTAAGCATAGAAAATACCTAAAATTTAACAGATATGAAATCTATGGGTTTATATTCTGGTAGATTAACACCCAAATAAGCTTCAATTTTAGGTGATCCTAGTGGTAGTGTGGGTATTGGATGAGATTCTAATGAATGAATACGGTAGGCTGACTTAAAATCAACTCATTTATCTAGAAGTTCAACAACCCTAGGTGATAAATGGGAGTAATCAGGATCAAATGGAATATTACTATAGGGGTCAAATGATTCTAATTCTTCAGACTGTAGGACTAAAGAGAAAGAAGAAGGTGGTTGGTGTCCCCTTTTAGAACTGGCTTTTCTCATAATCCTTTCAGGATCTGACAGAGGACTAACTATGTCAGCTTCTGAACGAGATCTGGTATGTTTAAAAGGTGCCAGCGTGGGAGTGTGGAGTCGCCTAGGTGAATGATTTTGACCTTTCTAAATGCTTTAATCACCTTAAAGGAAAAGAATGAATGAATATCATTTTCCCAAGGGAAACTTAAAGAAATTCAAATCCCCGGCAATGACACCAGTCTGAGGTTGTACCTATGAGATAGTAGTAGGTCAGCTACCAATGCCAGAGCATCTAAAATAATTGTTTTGGGATTTTTGGTTTTAGTTTTGGAAGACCAATGAATGAAGACAGATGTAGAATTGAAATACTTAATCCTTTGGATAATATTAATATCTCAGCAAAGGGCTGCTATAAAGATTTACACAGTGATATAGATCAAATAGTGGTGAGAAGAAGACAAAAAATAATATGATTATCACAGTATCAAGACTGTAAAACAGAACAATCATAAGTATGAAAACCTTCTCAACTACGTTCCAAAGGTTCAAGGCAATATAATTAAGCTTACAAAAGATGTTGATGATTTATTGATTAGAGAGGATTAGCTAAACAAAGAGTTCATTAATGCATTCTCTTAATAGATGATCACTTCATGAGCTTATAGGAATAAATTGAGACACAATTATTCCTACCTAGATATCTCTATAAGTCATAAGCATATGAAGAAAAAGATAATGATTGATAACTTGAAAAACTTACAAGATAACATAAACTGTGTAAAACCAAATTCAGAATCCTCTGCTTTGTATTAAGGTTCCAGAAAAACTGAGTACATCAAGTGTCTAGAAAAGCTTCCTTCAAAGGTGCATCCAGGTTCAAAGTAGAGTGAACAATCACAACTTAACAAGTAATGAACAATGAAACTTGAACTTCAAACCATTAACAACTCAAGATAGCGATCCATATGAAGCATACCTGCTAGAGATACAACATGGTCAAGTCATTTGTGATTTCGTTTTCACATATTATTCATGGTTGTTTGTGGGCCATCCTCACTGGAAAGGGACATTTTGGATGATAATACTACATGGGAGGGAGATCTGTAGTAGTATATCATTCAAAAGCCCCTCAATTTTCTTGGGAGAAAGATGCAAGGCAATCTGCAGTGAAGATTACTCCATGATCAATCTAGGATAAATATAAGTATTCAAAACAAATCAATAGCTGAAGACACAATTCGATTAGGCTTTACTGAGCAAACATGAATTCACTATAGGTTGCAAGTTGGAACTAATGTAGAGATGTCAGCGCTTCTTACATATGTTGCACAAGGAAGGCAACACGGGCAAGATATAGCTATCAAATGTAATATCTTAGTGTAATCTCTTGAATTGATTGTAAATATAAGATGTTCTTTTCCTAAAGGGAAAAAGGAAAGAATGCAACTCATGAAGTCTATGTTGTGGTATAGTGGTTGAGACAGGGCTGATGCCCCAAACCGCAACATGGATAGAGACCTATCACTTGTATCCGTTGGTGAACAGTTGGTTGAGTTTAATGGCCCCAACAATAGTGGGCTTAGCTACAATAATGTGGAGTCATCATTTCTAAATCTGTGTAATGGTCACTATCCAGCTGAGATTTACACACATTTGGGTTGAAATAATATAGTAGTTTAGGCTTTGCTACAATAATGTGGAGTTGGGGTTCAGGGTTCCCCACCAAAAATAAACACAGAATGCAACTCCAGCCCATAAAAATGCAATACAAGACTAGTTAGACAAATTAGTTCCTTCTTTTATTGTTAAATATCTCCTTTCCACAAGGTGGCTAAATATATCTATAGTCTATTCTGATGTAATTCATTGCTTCCAGATATAATCCAATGTAAGGCACGTCATTTCTAAGTCTCTGCAACCGTCATGGAAAATCTAAAATCACCATCCAGCTGAGATTTACACTTTTGGGTTAAAATAATATAGTAGCTTGTCACGATGACTATGTCAACAGCAACCCGGTCAAAAATACTGAAAGGTTGGTGAAACATGAAAGTGATCCACATACAATTGCACAATAACAGACAATGCTAAAACAAAAATGAGAAAGTATTCAGGCTGATAATAACAACTAATCTGATTGATCCTTACGACAAAATTTGAAAACAAAATTAATGAAAATTGTAAGGAAATTATATGGTAAAGAAGACCCGTCTTATTCTACAGTACCATAGAAACTGGGCATGAATCTGGCAGGATTGACAGCCATTGAACCAGGATGTGGCTTCCTTCTCCGCTCATTGTGGCCAGCAAGACGTCTTCGACAACTACGTTTTCGTTCATCAAATTCCGACAAACCTTGAAACCTATATACACGTCAAGGCATATAGAAAATGACAAGTCAAATGATAATACATTAAGAGGCCCCTGCCTTAAATATCATTGTCTTCTTCTAAATCAGAAAATACACAGTATTTATCATGTGTGCAAATGCATATTGCATATACACAATGATGGAAATGAACTAAAATGTGTTACTCCATAAAAGATCTTTGACACCTCCTGTATGGTTTGTAAATTTTATTCAATTTACTTCTTGCGTCTATGCTTGAAATTAAAGCCAAGTATTTCACCTGCCGAAAGGAAAATTCTATAAAAGATGTTACTAACATTCGCTAAAAAACAAGATAAATTTATTTCCTGCAAACATAGCAGAAATCTTACACTTTGGTCCAAAAATAGAACAAAATCCTTGTCACCAAAAAGCTTCACAAGATGGGATGCACAAGCAAACAAAACGTTGAAAAACGGGTTTACGACTTTACATTGACACTTGAAAAAAGAGGACCAAATTGTCTAAGAAAGGCAATGCTTGTAATTAAAGCTGTATAAATAAACAATCAGGTAAAGCAGAAATTAAAGATTGAAACTATACTTTGAATGAGGAGCAGCTACGTGGCTGATATATTTGAATTCTTTTCATTTTATTGATTTCAAAAAATAGGGGAACTGAGTAATGATATTAGAGGAATGAGTAGCTGCGCCTTTAAAAAGAAAAAACGGAATAGTATTTTCAACTTGTAACGAGGATCAAGCTAAAAAATGAATCGCCACCACCGTTCTTTGGGCTCAAATATAATTAGGTGGGTCTTTAGAAGCAATGCTCCTTGTTGCAACGTAGCAAGCAAGATCCATATAGCACGCGCAAAGCTTATCAGCTCTTAACAGTTGTGAAGTCAACTGTGCTTGGGAAATTATAATGACTAGTCGCAGAACATCATTGCAGACTGGTTTTCGCCATTTTACAGTCCAGCACACCAATAGACTTGTATAGAGGCAAAAAGGAACGAAGAAGGTGTGAGCGGATTAATATCCAAGGTGCGATGCCTCTTTTGGCTGCTTGAGCGGCACGGACCGTGCATACCTACCAAGCCTTAATGATAATTTATTTCGGGTACCTGAGAAGCATGGGGCCTGAACTTCACCTCCCCAAAATCAACGACTTTTTAAAAGGCCTACTACCTCCCCAAAATCAAGACTTCTTAAAAGGCTTACTATAATAGTATAATTTATGGTATATCAGCACCGCATTATAATTTATTAGCACATGTTTGTTTATATAGCTGTTTCGTATGGAAGAATTTATATACCAAAAAAAAAGCAACAGCATTTGCATTTAGAAATAGAAACGCCCAGTGTCCAAACCTGCTGCACTGCTGGCAAAATCGTTGTTCTAGACCAGCCACCATGACTATGGCAGACTTAGAATGAATCTCGCAAACTTTGTGCCTGCGATGGTAGTCTTTTGAACTCGTAAGATCTGTGTTACAACCTTCAACTTGACAACGTGAAGATTGTATGCGTTGCTTTTTCACACGAGTAGCCAGGGGACCAGTGAAAACCGTTATAGCCGTTGCTCTACCGGAAATATTTTCAAAGTAAGTACGCTTGCCAAGTTTCAAACCTATATGAGAATCTCCAGAGCATGCAGAAACTGGGATTGCCATTGCATCAGAATTGTTTTTCTCCATGTTGTCCTCCGTTTTACCAGTGGTTGCCTTAACTCTATGCGGCTCTTGATGTTGATGGCTCCCACAGCAATGCTTACCGCCCTTAAGCTGCGCATTGCCTGGAGCAGACTTGCCTCTCTCTGGCTCATCATCTGTTTTAGGTCCCACTTGACTCCTCAAGTCGAAGAAATCAACATTTCTATCCTCCACATAAGGAAAGAGCATTATATGCTCCCAGTCCAGTGGGGCGGAAGACGCCTTCATGTCCCACTCCATGACAACAGACAAGGCGAGAAATCTAGGGAAACCAGGGATGCTTCAACTTACGTGAACAAAGAAAAATAGAAACGACATATTGTCATACCCATAAAAGGGGAGACAAATTATAAAGAACAAATGCCAAAGCAGGTGTTTAAGGGTACCGTTTGCAACAAATGAAGCCATCGACGTACGAATGAAATTACAGAAAGAAAGAGATTCATAGGCTTCCAATTTTTACTATATGCAGCTATAAAAGTACTCAACTACCTATTTATAATATATTAATATATACGAATTACTAGCCACCCATAGATGCTTTTACTTTACATACAGAAACCTGGTGTGGCATGGTATTCAATACGCTACGCTGAGATGGGCGTCATATTTCACAACGGAAACTCTTCCATTCCAATTTAAGATAATGCCTGCACCCTGCATCCATCCATCATCATTGTAATTCTATTCCCAAGGACCGAAATCATGTGAGCGATCCAAGGTAGTAAAACGTACTTAAATTATATTATATTAAAAATGAGCTGTGATTGATTTACTTGAGACATTTTAAACAAATTATCATAAATATGTGTATAATTATGTTAAAATCCTTTTCTATTTTTTATTGTGAGATTTAATTTTACGATATTATTCATCTTGATAAAATCATTTTTTTTAATGTGAGATTTAATTTTATGATGTTATTCAGATTCGTCATATAGAATCAGAATCTTGTATTGTGAAGTTTATTTTTATGATACTGTCCAGATTCCTTGTCTTCACAGAATCAAAAGCTTAAAGAGATGTCTCACAATTCTATATCTGAACCAGTGTCTTTCCATATTTGCACCGTAATGGGTAAATACAAGTAATATCTATCTATGGAAGATATTTATCTATAATTATTATTATTATTATTATAATATATATGGAGGATATCTAGAATTAATATTATTATTATAATATCTACCTATGCAGTAAAAAAATAGATATGGTCAAAGCAATTTGTAGCTTGCTGGGATGTGATGAGACAATGTCTGTAACTCAAAATCTTGTCAACTCACTTTATGGTCGTCCCACCACACGCTTGTGCAGCACCTTTCTCAAAACAATAAAGATGCCTGTTTTAAGATGCAACAGTAGATGTTTGTACATTGGGCGGTGGCAGTGCTTTGATGAATGTAGCGCATTTTTCTTCCACCATTGCACCCTTCCAATCCCCGCGGAGCAGCTGCACTGGCAGAGCCTCAATCCTGTCTCTTCAATGACTTCCTCCTCGTACTTTCCATTATGTCCTAGGAATAAGTACCTAATGTAATGGGTTACAAATTTGCATTATGTCCTGGGAATAAGTACCTAATGTAATGGGTTACAAATTTGCATTATGTCCTAGGAATGAGTACCTAATGTAATGGGTTACGAATTTGCATTATGTCCTAGGAATGAGCACCTAATGTAATGTAATGGGTTACAAATTTGCATTATGTCCTAGGAATAAGTACCTAATGTAATGGGTTACAAATGACTCAGACCAAATCCCCCCCTTTTGGGGTTGGGGTTGGGGTTGGGGTTGCCTTACCTCGGAGGAGGGAGGAGTAAGTAGTGGGTTACAAAATGAAATCCATTTGCACCCAGACGAGAAGGAAGTGAAAGGTTTGATTGCCTTTTGTCCACAAGCAAGTTGCAACTGCCCGTCTGTGTCTCTTTGGCCATAGTCACAATAATATCTCTGAGAAAAGAAAAGGGTGTCAGTTGTTCATTTGATACGAGTGACGTCGCGTGAGGGAGGGAGGGAAACAATGGTACATTGGATCATAAATTCTTCACCTCACCATATTGAAACCGAGTGTCCAACGTTGAAACCTGTGCGTTTCCTTCCTTGAAGATGCCCTCAATCGCCATCAATCCAATCTTATCTTGTGACTGTTTATGCACTGTCAACATCAAAGCATCTGAATTCTTTTTCAACAATCATCCAACTATTTCCATCACCCAAATTCTCCAAGTATTTCCATTACTCCAATGGCATTCAATAATCTTCTTCTCCAAGGACGTCCATTACTCCCATTGCTTTAAATAATCCGGAAGAAACGCCGGTTAAGTTGGGTTATATATGCAAAATTGTGATTTAGCATGTACACTTTGTTAAGCACTCCACTCCACGTTAGTACTAACGGTAAAAATTTAGTGTACGTGGGTAAAGAGAAATGGCCATCATCTCTCAAATTTTTATAGGTTTGAACACAGAAAGTTGTGTGACGGTTAATGGGCAGCAGTTGTATATGTAATACTTTAAGCTTATTTTAAAAAAATATATAACCATGATTTAAAAATGATGAATGGTAATGATTCTATTTTTAAAAAAAGTTTACCAATAAGTATTCTTTCCATGAAACAAATAATGTGTAATAATAATTCTAGTTTTTAAAATGTATTTTTTTATATGATAGAAAGTTTGAATTAGTGTAAATTATTTAACATTCAAATTATATCATTTTTAATAAGTTAAATTACTTAACATTTAAATTAATTATTTTTTTAATAAATTGTATTTTAATAAGTTAAAGTTATATGTGTTTTAATTGTTTTTTTTATAATTAATTGTTTAGGTTATTTTAAAATTGGTTAAGGTTTTAAGGGGAAAGTTTCTATCATATAGGTGGAACTCTTACTTCTAACACAGTTCACACTCAATCTAAGACAAATCTAAATGGTTTTAGTGTTTTTTTATGGTGGGCTTATAAAACTTGATAAAAATTCATAACATAAATAAAGTTTCATTAGTATAAGATTATCTTTTTCAATACCCTAATCATATAGTAAAAGATCATCTTTGCTTATAATTTGAATCAAATTTTATAATATTATTAAAGTTTGTTAAATTAAGATAATATTGTAGTAGAAAGATAGTTTTCCTAGTTCTAATAAGATTTTGGCAAAAGATTCATGTATGAGATTTCCACCATGATCCAATGGTGGAATGATGTCTCTAAGCATCTTGTCACATATTAAACTAATCTAGATTGTTGAAAATTTGATTGAAACGTTAGTAGTCTTACGCCATGTAATATTTGAATTTGAGGAAATTTTGCTATAATATTAGACAACATGGAGTTTCCTTGTAAGTAAAACTCTATATATGGTGGAATATTGACCGTTTAAAGTTTGACATCTAATTTTCCTTCGTATATGAAGAAATTTCGCTGCAATATTAAACAAATCTATTGTGACATTAAATTGGTAAAGTATTTTGAAATTGTTATTGTCACATATAGACTATATAAATTAAGGTTCATGCTCAAACTCTCAATATTTTTAGTTGATATGAAGAAAAGAAAAAAACCTCTTCTACTCTAACATTAATATCATTAATGACTTCTTCCTGATGGGGATGTCACATAGTCATGACAAGGTTTATTGATATGAACATGGATGGGGATCAAGGACTTAACCTCCCACACACTTGGTGATCGATCAACACTTTAGATCATGCAGGTGTATTAATGATCGACTTCATGGTTGCTAGTGTCTAGATAGTTAGTTTGATGGCCTCTTCAAAGCTCAATACCCTTAAAGCCAATATGAGCAATGCTGGCTTCATAATAATTGTGAATAAGGTGGTAATAGGTTGGACAAATGATAATTGATTGAGCACTAGGCATAGGAAATATGATCTGGTTTGCAATCAATGCTTCCCTTGTATCCAACTTTTATGTTCATAATGGCTTCCTATTAGCCTTGAGGGAAAGTTGAAGGTGATTTATTAAATTTGTTTCAAATTCAGGCTAAGAAAACAGTTCAAGAGGAAGTCTTGGGTTAATATAAGCATCTTGGTTTTTTTATAGCATTATGTACACCATCATACAAGTAAGTTCTCCTTCTTCAACAAACTTTTCTCAGGTCATGGTATACAGATACTTCTTTAGGAGGTTGGTTCTGGAATCTTCTCCTCCCTATCTTTGTTTTTACTGGTTTTATTGTCTTAAGGACTCTCACTCTACTCTTTTTAACTCTGTCTCATCACTGTTGTTTTACTTGGGTCACCTTTGGGTGTGAGGTTTTCTTTTAAGTCTCGATTCTTTACTTTTATGTTAGTCAATAAGCTTAATAGTCTCCCTTGCTTCATACACGACCTAGGTTCAGTTTTGGCCTCTGTTAATATTTTTTTAGTGAGGTGATTATGTTAGAGTCCCTTTGGGTCCCTCCTTAATGGCTCTTAGTTTTCTTTGGTTATCTTTGTTCCATTGTTAGCAATTGATGGCTATGTTCCCCCTAGTTGCTTCTTACCTGTCCCTCGTGTCTTTATTGTTGGGTTCTTTTATATTTTTTCCATGACTAGCTCACACATGGGGGGGTTATGGGGGGGCGGTAATATCCCCTGTATGTTGCGATGAGGGGGTTACAAGGGGGCAATCGTATCCCCTATACGTTGTGTGGGGAACTGTGGGGGGATAGTATCCTTTGTACGTTGCGTCGAGCATTGTGGGGGGGTCACAATGGGGGTGGCTAAAAAAAAAATGGACCCTATATTAGGTGGGTGGACCTACCTATGGTTTTGTGCATGGATTTCTCATATGGTTTTGGGCGCGATGGTTTTCGGTCCATGGTATTTGGTAGATCCGGTCAAGGGAACCACAATTATGTTCTCATCCAGGGTTTATGGATTGGGGTTTATGGTTCTTCGACATGTATATATATGTATTGTAACATTCAAAGGAACATAATGAAAAATCAATCTCGTAGTTCTAGTTTTTGGATCCAAGGGAAAATCTCTATGTATATTTGTTTTATGTGTTATGCTCTCGCTATTGTTTATATTTTGTTTTTTAGAATTCGTATGCAGGTAATCTATGTACAGGGTTAAAACCTACATTTGGTATTAGAGTTGTTTTGGCTTCAAGGGGACGCCTTTGCTGTTGAGGGGTTTTGCTCGGGCCTATGGTAGACCCTGTTTAGTGGGAGATCTACAGGATTGATTCTTCTGGTGAAAGAGGATGGAGAGTAGTGGAAAGATAGAGATTGAGAAATTTAAAGGGCAGAGTTTTGAGTTGTGGAAACTCAAGATGGAGGATCTGTTCGTGGATAAAGATCGGTGCATCTTGGTAGATCTAGGTACTAAACCAACGACAGTGTCTGATGAAGAATGGAAGAAGTTGGGTCGGAAGGCAAAAAGCACAATACGATTGTGTGTCTCAGATTCAGCATTGCAAAGTGTATCAGTGGAAGCTATGGTGAAGGCTTTGTGGGACAAGTTAGGGACTTTGTACCAATATAAGTCTCTGGTGAATAAATTGTTCCTACGAAAAAAGTTGTATAACCTAAGGATGAAAGATGGAGACTCGGTGACAGAGCATCTAAACGTATTTAATATTGTGGTAAGCCAGTTATTATCTATGGATATTAAAATGTCAAATGAAGATAAGTGCATAAGTTTGTTGTGTTCTCTACCATATTTGTGGGATAGTCTGGTTGTTGCAATAGGTAGCAATGCAACTGCCTTGCAGTTTGATGAAATAGTCTCATCCTTAGTGACAAAGGAGATAAAACAAAAAAATTATGGACAGCCAGAATGGTGATGCCTTGCCTATTCGAGGATGGTCCCAAAACAGAACAAAAATAAGTCCTCAAGTAGGAGATCTAAATCTAGAGGAAGATCTAAATCTCCAGAAAAACCTGTAAAGTTGTGCTGGAAATGCAGAAAGGAAGGGCACTATAAAAGGGACTGTAAATTTAAAGCTCTTGAGAAAGAAAAGTGATTTGATGATGCTCCTTCTGCAGAGGCGAAAACCACCTCATATGAAGGTGGGGATGTGTACTTGGCTTCTTCTTCAAGTACACATGTAGATCATGAGGCATGGTTGATTGACTCAGGTGCATCCTTTCACTTCACTCCCCATAGAGAGTGGTTCTGCTAGTATAATAAATATGATGGTGGTGATGTCTTCTTAGGGGATGAAAGGAAAGCTAGAATCATTGGTTGCGGAAAATTCAAGTTGAAGTTGCAAGGTGGAAGGATTACAAAACTTCTGGGTGTTCTTCATATTCCTACATTAGTCATAAATCTGATTTCTGTAAGCAAGTTAGATGATACATGTGTAAAAAGAGTGTTCAAGAAAGATACTTGCAAGATGGTTCGGGGAGCACTGGTATTGATGCGGGGAGTTTGGATTAGAACTTTGTACAAGCTGCAAGGTAACATTGTTATTGATGAGTGAAACAAGTTTGAGGTTCCTGAAAGTGGAGCAGAAAATATAGTGGTATCTCGAGAAAATACCATGCTATGGCATCAAAGGCTTTGACATATTGGAGAGAAGAGCCTTAGAATACTTCATGGTAAAGGTATGGTAGAAGGTATGTCTAGTAGCTCTCTGGATTTTGATTTTTGTGAAAATTGTGTATATGGGAAGAAAAATTGGGTGAGTTTCCCCTCTGGTGGTAAGAGGGCTAAATAGATATTAGAGCTTGTGCACAGTGATGTGTTTAGACCCGTGTTTGTTCCATCACTGGGTAAGTTTGTGTATTATCTATCATTTATAGATGACTTCTTAAGGAATACATGGATATATTTCCTCAAGAAGAAATCTGAATTCTTTGACATGTTTAAAGAATTTAAGGCTTTGGTGGAAAACCATACAGAAAAGAAGATAAAGGTATTAAGGATAGACAATGGTGGAGAGTTTTGCAAGAAGGAATTTGAAGAGTTTTGTAAGAAGTGTGGTATATCACGGCAGAAGACTACTCCATACACACTTAAGAAAAATGGAGTTGCAGAAAGAATGAACAAGACGTTGATGGAAAGGGCAAGAAGCATGCTTAGTGGTGCCGGGTTAGGACAGCAATTCTGGGCAGAGGCGGTGGAGACTGCATGTTACCTGGTCAACAGACTCACCTTCATCAGCGTTGGAGGATAAGACTCCACAAGAGGTATGGACTGGCAAGAAACCTTCTCTTTCACATCTGAGGGTATTTAGATGTGATGCATATGTACATTTTCCAAAGGAGAAAAGAACAAAGTTGGAGATAGTAAATCTGAAAAGTGCATATGTATTAGGTATAACTATGGTTTAAAAGGTTATAAGCTTTGGAACCTAGTGACAAGGAAGGTTGTGTATGATCAAGATGCAGTGTGTAGAGAGGTGAAAGATGTTATTAAACATGAAGTCCTACCAAAGGAACATGAGAATATAGAGTTTGAGCTAAAGGAGGAAGAATCAAACTCTACAATAGAAGAGGAATCAGAAGATGAAGGCCACAAACTCTGCTTGTGAGAAGATCAGTTCGAGAAAGAAGGCAACCATAAAGGTATAGTCCATCTTCTTTATGTTCAAATTTTGCTTTATCTATTAATGATGATGATCCGAGAACTATGAAGGAAGCAGTAGATTTAGAGAATGGAAAACTCTAGAGAGAGGCCATGGTTGATGAAATGGCATCTTTGCACAAAAATGAGGCTTGGGATTTGGTGGAGTTGCCGGCTGGAAGGAAACCCATTGGCAGCAAATGGGTGTTCAAGAAGAAGATGAATGCAGAAGGAAAAATGAAGAAATACAAAGCTCGATTGGTAGCAAAAGGTTATTCCAGGTGCCAGGAATTGATTTTAGTGATATTTTTCCTCCTGTTGCTAAGGTAGCTTCTATTAGATTAATTTTATCTATTGTTGTTGCTTTTGATTTTGAGGTAGAAAAGATGGATGTGAAGACATCATTTCTTCACGGAGACCAGGAAGAAGAGATCTACATGAAGCAACCTGAGGGCTTTGCGGTGAAGGGTAAGAAATAACGGGTATGCAAGTTAAAAAAAGTCTTTGTATATGTTAAAACAATCACCAAGAATGTGGTATCATACATTTTGATACATTTATACGAGGACTTGGCTTCACCATAAGTAAAGCAGATCACTATGTGTATTTTAAATTAATTTGTGACTGTGTTATCTATCTGGTATTGTATGTGGATGATATGTTGTTGGTTGGAATGGCAAAGAAATTATCTAGGATTTGAAGACCAAATTGTCCTCCAAATTCGACATAAAATATCTTGGTGTTGCAAACTATATTTTGGGCATGGAAATTAAACGAGATCAGGCAAAGAGGAAGCTCTTGTTAAACCAAAGGAAGTATGTCGAGACAATACTACAAAGGTTTAATATGTAGGATAGTAAACTGGTAAAGGTTCCTATTCCTGTAGGTGTAAATTTATTTTTTGACTAAGTCCCAAGACACAAGAATAGGAAGAGGACATGTCACATGTTCCATATGAAAGTGCAGTCGGTAGCCTGATGTATGTGATGGTTTGTACTAGACCAGACATTACACATGCAGTGGGAGTATTGAGTAGGTTTATGTCAAAACCAGGGAAGGATCATTGGACAGCAGTGAAGCGAGTTTTCAAGTATTTTTGTGGCACTAGTGATTATGGTTTGTGCTACCAAGGAAGACCAGGGTTAGATAGAGTTTTGGACTTCTATGGCTTTGTTGATGCAGACTGGGATGGAGATATGGATCAGAAAAGGTCTACAAGTGGATATGTGTTTAACTTATTTGGAGGTGCAATTAGTTGGATGAGTAAGAGACAATTTATAGTGGCACTTTCAACTACAGAGGCAGAATACATGGCAGCCACTCATGCAAGCAAGGAAGCAGTTTGGTTGCAGAGATTGTGTTCAAGTATGGGGTTAGTACAGTGAGCTATAGGGATAGACTGTGATAGCCAAAGTGCAATTTTATTGGCAAAGAACCCTGCTTAACATTCAAAGACAAAGCACATTGATGTTCAGTATCACTTTGTGAGGGATATGGTAGAAGACAAAAGGTGTTGTTGGTAAAGGTGGACACTTTGAAGAATATTGCAGATGCATTGACAAAGTCTATGAGCACTGAGAATTTCTCTTGGTGTATAGAAAAAATGGGCGTTACACGGTTGGATCAATGAGTAAGCTCTCATGTGGCCTCTTGTGGAAGGAAAACAACAAGTGGGAGAATGTTGGGTTGTGTTATATTCTTTCCACGACTAGACTACGCGCAGAGGGGTAGTATTCCCGCTTGTACGTTGCGTCGAGCGTTGCGGGAGGGTGGCTACCCCCCCTGTCAGGGGGTATGCAAGGGGGTGGTAGCCCCCCTGCATGAGATCTGGGGCAGTGCCCTAGGAAAAAAAAAAAATTTGGGCCCTATATTAGGTGGGCGTACCTACCTATGGTTTTGTGCATGGATTTCACACATGGTTTTGGGCGCGATGGTTTTCGATCCATGGTATTTTTTAGATTCGGTCAAGGGAACTACAATTATGTTCTAATCCAGGGTTAATGGATTGGGGTTTATGGATGCTTCGACATGTATATATATGTATTGTAACATTGAAATGAACATAATGAAAAATCAATCTGGTAGTCCCGATTTTGGGATCTAGGGGAAATATCTATGTATATTTATTTTATGTGTTATGTTCTCGCCATTGTTTATTTTCTTTTTTTTAGAATTCACATGCAGGTAAATTATGTATGGGCTTAAAACCTACATTTACCCCTCGTCCTCTCTCATTATGTATCGAGTTCATCAACCCTCGGGACATAGGGGCATCATGGGGTTTGGATCTCCCCTTCTCCAAGAAATCAGTCTACAAGAGAGTGCTCTGCTTCAACTTATACTACCAACATCCCTTTGGAAATTCGCAAGGAAATACACATGGTAAATGAAGAAGCTAATGTCATGAGAAATTGTATATCATATGATGAAATTCAAGAATAACTTAGCAACTAGATTCTTGAGACTGAAAATACTCGTATAAGACATACTCATGACATGCAGACTGTGGAATTATATTGATAACTCAAAACTATTATGGGAAAGGTACTCATGAAGAGGTTAGATGATTTGTAGGCTATCACAAATATTCCACTAAACAGTTCATCAGAACATATCTAATAAAACTAGATTGAAATCTAAAATCTATATTATAAGGGTTAATTTTTCTTTGATTCCTAGATTTATTAATTATTGTTTTTCTATTTATGGATGCAATACATAAAATGTCAAAAATATAAAACAATTAAGTACAAACACACATCAATCACAATGAACATTGAGATATGATCTAGGAAACCCTTTTGGGAGAAAAACTAGCTAGAAGGTGAGGTTCCATTGTTCTTTCTCTCTAAATGGAAATGATGCAAATGCAAAGGAGAAGGTACTATTTATGTATTTATCTTAGACTTGTGGCCTGTTGGCTACTACAAAACAAAAAGACCCCTCTATTCTTCTCTCTCTTGATACACTCCAACTTTCTCTACTCTACTATGGAACAAAATGCACTTTAATCCCCTTTTCCTCCTAGTGGCTCAGTTATAGCACAGCCCCATAACTAACTAGGGATTAAGTTTCACTTGTTCAACTATGAACTAGTGTTACAAATTTGAACCTTCTAAATTATTCTTCATGTTCTCCATGTGGCTAGCCCATTTTCCATTAGTAACAGGGCTGTCATGGCATCCTCTCAAATTATGGTGGTCAATCACAATAGGTCAACTTTTAGGAGGCATAACTTTTGCATCAGAACTCTGGTTGATGTCTTTCTTGGATAGTTGGAAATGTCTTAGTGTGTGGAATGACATCATGGAATGCTACACTTAAATGGAAAAAATAACCCAAAAAAAGGTCATTTATGGCCTCAAACTGGCCCCGAAAGGTTTTATACCATATTTCTTTAAACTGGGTCCTGACACCAAAATTGCTCCTCTAAGCCTATTCCTTCAATTTTTCCACTATGAAATCATTGAGATGGATAAAATATTACATAATGATCCAATCCAAATCATCATAAACTGAACCGGAAATTCTCTTATGCATTGATGAAGTTCAAAGGCAAATTCAAAAACTTGATGACAAGGTTTACATGTTTGCAAAGAAAGTTATGGATCTAGAATTCTCCAATTCAAAGGACATGGAGGCACATCCATCATTCAAGTGGACTCTCCACCAAACTAAATGTTTATCTTGTTTGCATTTGCCTTTTGTTTTAGAAGCAGTAAGGTTGCCACTCATAGGTTATATTGTTTTAAATTTTTTGGTATCATTTTAGAAACTATTAAACATTTTATTAGTTTTGAGGATATGATATTATACATTCCAATACTATGGACAAAAACAATTTTTATGTGTTACTAGCCTAGTTATTCAAGTGTCAGACCAATAGCAACAGGTAGCACATTATGTTTATGTTTTGATACATGTTAATATAATACTTTGCCTAGCCTTGAAAATGAAAAAGAAAATAAAAACAACATTAATAATCTTAATGCCATATGTTATAAGTTGTTTTTTAACTTGTAGGTGTTATCTTTGAGATGTTGCAAACTATTTACTATAATATCATTATTTCATAATTAAAATTCCCTTTTTTCCCTTGTCCAAAGCTAACATACTCCCTAACAAGCCAATTAGAATATTCAAAGTGTATCAAGGGGTGGACACATAGGATTATGTGAGAAGGAGCATGTACTACCTCCAGTATGGAGCTTTGATTGACGTAGGGGTGTATGATCAAGTCAAAGGGGCATTCTTTTGGCATAGATTTTATTCTTGGCTCATAAAGGCAATGTTAAATTCAAATCACAGACAAATTACAAACATGAACATGAATGCCATTAGTTGAAAGGGAGTTGGGAATAAATAATTGGGAATAAATAGTTGAGAATTAAGATATTTCCCTCAACCAACTTTAACAACTTCTCACTCATAACACACATAAATCCAAACAAGCATTTCACCAAAATTACTAGAAGGTGTTGGGTTATTATGTGTTGTAGTGACAATAAAATGTTGCAAAATCATATAATGGACATGAAAAGCATATAATAATTTGGATGATATTCCAACGTCAATTATAATCTTGATCCAATTAAAAGAAAAGAAAGGCAATTTAATTATTCAATATTCAATACGTATACTAAGGCTCTTTTACTACTACTACTGAAAACCATAATTCCTTCAACCACCAAAATATTTTGCACTACATTTCTTTACATTATACAAATAAAACATCATAAATCTATTTTTGGGATAAAGTGCAAATCCCTAAGGGATGAGTGTTTTTTTGCCGTGGACAAGTACTCGAAATTATCTTATAAGAAGATAATAATAACAACAACAACAATGATGGCAGCAATAAAAGAAGAACAAACCATTGGCAATTCATCCACCGTGAAGAACAAAGCATTGTTATTTTAACCTTAGTAAGTCTTCCAACATAAGGAAGTCCTTTATTAACTAGCATTGCTCCAGTCTCATCAATAGTAGAGACCCTTAAACATTCATAATTTTCAATGAATGTTTGGGGAAAACACATAAATGATCAACTCATTTTAAATCATCTCTAAACTCATTTTGTGCACATATGATTTATATAGAATTTTCAAACATGTATGATGAAGTTTAATTTTGATTAAAAATCCTAAACTTTCGTAATCTTATACATTTTCAAACTCATTCTTTAAACTCATAAAAGTGTATTTTGAGTTTTTCATTAAACATTTACATGTATTGGGGATCTTATACATTTTCAAACATACTCTTTAAACTCTTAAAATTTTCTTTTGTGTTTTGCATTATGTTGATAAGTGTAGCAAGAAAGTCTCAATGTGACTTTGCTTTGGTTAAATTGAGAAAATTTGAATTTCCACATCATAAGACAACTTGGAGGTAGTTAACTCGGGTGACATGGCTCTTGTCACTCAGTTAATTCAATAAATTCGTATTAGAGAGCTTGGATTTGAGTTATGCATATGTGATTGCTAATTTGTAGCAATCCAGTTCAGTTATTTCCAGTTGTATTCAGTTAAACTAGTTCTAACTATTAATAGAACTAGTTGAAGGTCAATTGTGGAGTGGGACAATAGTGTAATTCAAATATCATCTATATAACTAATAAATCAACCAAAAATAGCTAGTGCATGAAAATAATTCGAGTTCCCAACTATGGTGGAGATTCCAAGGTAGTGTAACATTAGTTGTAGACTAGTCTTGAGTGTACAGGTGTTGCATGCAATCAGAAATCCAACCTTGGGAATTACATAATCAATTGGAGGAAAATTCCTAAAAAATAGGGACCTAATTCCTCAAGATTTTCATAAGGAAATAGTGGCTCAAGCAGAGGCATAAATTGACTAAGTTTGGGTCAGAGCTTCTCATTGAGCAAAGAGAAAGGTTATTCACTTGTAGGTTGAGCTCTGAGCAAGCAAGCAATTGTAATACATTTTATTCATCTGATGAATGCAAGCAAGCTTAAGGGGTTTTTACCATTTGGTTTTCCATAGATAAATTTGTGTACTTCTGTATGTGATTGATGCATGTGTGTGAATGTTATAAATTGTGAATTAACTTCTACAAAATAGTACAATAGAATTGTATCTCTTGATTTAGATCAAATTTCTTGGGAAGTTGCAATTCTATCACCGTATTTCTACATGGTATTAGAGCAAGATTCACATGAGAACAAGAATTTCAAAGTTGTTCCTCAGGATGTTCGAATTTTCATCTTTAGTGTGGTAGGTTTTCTTCAAGGTTGGGAGAATGACCTTCAATGGATTGAGGTTAGAGTATGCCTTTAAAGGAAACTCGAATTTCATTGTCTTGAAGGATCACATGGAGGCAGTGCTTGATGACAATGGATTGTTGGTATATGTCAAGACATACATTCCAAAAGCAGGATCAATTGATGCCCAAAACCTAGCCCAATGGAAGAAAGATGTATCCAAGGCAAGGAGAAAATCTTGGAGGGAGTGCAAGGCCACATTGTCTCAAATCCCCATGGCAAAGAAACTCCTTTCGTAATATGGAAGGAACTAACAGAGCCATTCAAGAATAACAGTGACCATCGAAAATTGGCCCTCAAAGACAAACTTTGAAACATCAAGATGCAGAGAATGATATATTTATGCAATATCTCACCGGGTTTACACAAGTTCGGGATGAGCTTGGAGGGGTTGATGTGAATGTTGTAGAAGATGACTTGGTGAGCTTAGCTCTTCTAAGCCTTCCAAAAGTTGGCATAACTACCAGGACTCTATGAACGAGAGGGATAAATTACTAAATTGGGAACACTTGTGGTCTGATGTGGAACAAGAAGAGATCAAGTGAAATAACAGAGATGTAAGTTCATCCAAGGGAGAGGATGAAGAAAAATTTGCATTGATTGGGAATGGAAAGAAGGGGAAAGGGAAGAGATATCAATCCAAACCAGAATCCAACCAAGGGGGAAAGAAGAAATACTTGTCCAAAATAAAATGCTTCAATTTCCATGAATTCGGGCACTATGCTACAAAGTGTCCACACATAAATTCTAGCAAGAAGAACTCAGGAGGAGAAGCAGTTGAAGCATTGGCTTCACAGTTCGAACTAGACTTCACCCTTATCGAAAGCATGACCAACACTATGATGGGGATTATGTTGTGCTTGGACTCAGGTGCCTCGTTCCACATGGCATGGTGTAGAGTGTTTTTCAGTGACCTTGATGAGAAATATCTCTACATGTGTATTAATCTTGGGGATGACAGAAGGTATAGTGCTATCGGGATTGGTACAATAGCCTTTAAGAGGGAGTCAGGATCCCCTCTTCACCTCAAAGATGTCATGTTTATTCCTGGCCTAAACAAGAACCTCATATTCGTAGCATTTTTGGAAGACCATGTCTATTAGTTAATCTTCAATAAAGGTAAATCATTTCTGAGGCACATAGATACTAGACAGGTGAAGTAGATTGAGGTTCATGTGAAGAAACTATATAAACTTGATGTGGAAGATTGTGTTGCATTAAGAAATAAGGCGGAGAAAGTGTAAAGTCGCGATGTTTGTGAGCTCTAGCACAAGCGATTGGGCCATTTGCATCATGACACCTTAAAAATTATGCAGAAAATAAATTTTGGCCTCCCTAAATGATCCCTAGAGTAGCAGGATGTCTGCAAAGGTTGTACTTTTGGGAAGTATGTGAAATCCACATTCCATGGTCAGGATGAAAAATGACATGCAATATTGGAGAGAGTCTACTCTGATGTTTGTTGGACCCTTCTCGATGACCTCCACTACTAGACATAAGTATTATGTTATTTTTATTGATGATTTCTCAAGAAAGCGTTGAATCTTATTGATGCAGAAGAAGGATGATACATTCTCAAAGTTTGTAGAATTCAAGGAACTAGTTGAAGAGACTAGCAAGAAGGTGAAGG
The DNA here is from genome assembly GCA_000404065.3 of Pinus taeda. Classification (NCBI taxonomy): domain Eukaryota; kingdom Viridiplantae; phylum Streptophyta; class Pinopsida; order Pinales; family Pinaceae; genus Pinus; species Pinus taeda. The sequence goes on along the minus strand of APFE030274609.1, from coordinate 5,322 downwards.
ATCTCAGGAGCAATAATGGAGGTGAGTATGTTTCAAATAACTTCAAGAAATTTTGTGCCAAATTAGGAATTTGAAGAGAACTGGAAGCTCCCCACAACCCACAACAGAATGGGGTAGCTGAGAGGAAGAACCAGAGCATTGTGGGAGTTGTGAGAGTTATGCTACATAACCAAGGCCATCCATCCAATGCATTTGTGGGCAGAGGTATGTAACACATCAGTCTACTTGAAGAACCAAAGTCCTCATCATATTCTTGGTATGATTACAATGGAGAAGGCTTTCTTGGGGAGAAAGTTGGATGTGTCGCACTTTATAATTTTTGGAGCCTTTGTTTACTACCATGTCTCCAAAGATTCAAGAAAGAAACTTAAGCCGACGACAAAGTTGGGATTTTTTGTGGGTTACACCGAAACTCCACACAATTACTAGGTGTACTTACCTTCCCTCATAATGACGGTTTTGCGAAGAGATGTAAAGTTTGATGACGATAAAGAAATGAGATGCTCCCTTGAGATGGAGCTTTAGATCCAACCAGAAGAGGAGATTTTAGCTCCAAAGGAGGAGCCTCGAGAAGTTGTGGAGCATCCATAAATGGAGGATCAAAGAGGAGGTAGAGTGGAGACATCCACTCAAGCATAATCATCCAGAGAAGGTAAGAAAAGAACCAGGGAAGCTAACCGATTGGTGCATAATGCGAGGGAGAATGTGGAGCTCCTTTAAATTTGCACAAGAAAACGAGGTCACTTGAGAGATACACTGGCAACTTTGCTCTAAAGACTAAGCTTGTAGAGGCTGAGCCATCCTCTTTTGAGGAAGAAATTGAGTACAAATCCATCATGAAGAACAATGTTTGAGAAGTGGTCCCAAAACTGACAGATAAATTAATTGGGCATTTGAGATGGATCTTCAAGGTTAAGCATGTACCTCACGGAAGCATAGAGAAGTATACAACCATATTTGTCACCAAATGATTCTCTCAAGTTGAGGGAATTGACTATGAGGAAACATTTACTCTCATAGCAAGGTATTCATCCATTAGATCAATTCTTGCACTGGTTGCATAGATGGGGTGTAAAATCCACCAGATGCATGTTAAAACAACATTTGTCAATGGTGTTATTTAGGAGGAAGTGTAAACCAAAAGGTTTTGAGACATTTTATCGGGAGTCTCATTGTGCAGATTCAGGCAAGCATTATATAGTCTCAAATAGGCACCCTGAGCTTGGTACACTCGGGTTAACAATTATCTCAATGGATTGGGCTTCACCAAAATTGAAGTGGATGCGAACCCCTATCATATTTTGGTAGAAGGTAAATTGTTTATCGTTGTTTTATATGTTGATGATTTAATATGACAGGTGATCAGTAGATGATCAGCTCTTGCAAGGAGGACCTTGCAAGGGAATTTGAGATGAAAGACATGGGTCTCATGCACTACTTCCTCGAGCTGGAAGTATGGAAAGGTGATGGGGAATTGTTTATGTCTCAAGGCAAGTACGCCACTAAGATACTACAGAGATTTCACATGGATAATTGTAAGCCTATGGAGACACCTCTAGCAACCAACTGGAGGAAGGAAAATGTTACTTCAGGTGAAGAGGTTGATGCTACCATTTACCGGAAACTAGTGGGCTCATTGATGTATCTTGTGAACACAGGACCAGGTATGTGCTATGCAGTCAACTAACTGAGCCAAGTTATGATTATGCCAACTAAATTGTATTGGAAGGCAGAAAAACATGTCTTATAGTACCTCAGAGGCACTACCCAGTATGGATTATGGTATAGACAGATAGAGGGAGTGAAGTTGTGTGGCTTCACAGATACAGATTGGGTAGGGATTCCATTCAACCGAAAGGGTTCATCATGAGGAATTTTCAGTGTTGGGCCAACAACAATTTCTTGGTACAACAAGAAGCAGAGGTTTGTGGCACTCAACTCGACAGAAGTTGAATACATGGTCACAAATCAAGAAACATGTGAGGCGACCTAGATGAGAAAATATACTTGTGGAAGTGTTTGGTCAGGAGGTGGATCTATGAAAATTCCTACAATCTGAAGGAAATCCTACTGCAACAAAGCTGAATTTACTTCACCTACTTGATTTTTTAAAATTACATTCATCAAATTATTCTTTTGAATACTGAAGAAAATTACTTATGCAGCCTACACTAATTAAATATTTGACCTCATGAAACAGAAAATAAAGAAAAGAAAAAGATACGTAGGACACACTTATTTTTGGACACAATAGTCCCCAGAAAAACCCAACGCGGGAAAACTGGTGCAACAGTTCTGAGGGTTTATTATTATGTAGGAAAAATATCTGAATACAAATATAGGATTCTCATCTAGCAATCCTTTCCAGATAAAATAATGCCAAAAAATCTGAGTGAGTTTTACCTCACTTCACCCGACATAATTTCAGATGATCCGACACAAGACTAGTGATGAGCCTTGGTATTGCAACAAGATTGTTGCAACTCCCAAGGCTACCGACTTTAATTATCAACCCGAGGTTCATACAAACTTAAGAGGTATCAGCACTATATGTGCAACATACAATGTGTCCTTCCTTTGTTGTAATGAGATAAATAAATAAATAAAAAATAAAAATAAAAAAATGCTACCTATTTGCAAGAATGAAAGACTGAATTTAAAAATGCTTGTAAAGTAATATGAAATCCTCTATCTACTTATTAACACACTTTGCTTGCAAAAGAACCCTATTTTAACCCTATTTGTCACATCTGGTGTTTTAACTAATCTAAGCATGAAATATGATCTATAGAGTACTAGTTGTTGTGTGCATGTGTAAATATATAAAAATAAAAAATAAAAAAACTCCTTTTTTTTTTTCTTTATAAATGCAAATGCTAATCTTTCCTTGATATTTGGCAAGGGAGACATGTGTGGAGGAAGAGAGTTAAAATGGTCTTGATGGCATGGAGGCCAAGTCGAGGCCTAATCTCAGCTTCAATGATGAGTTTTCTCAATTCGGGCTCAAAACAGGCTGCTACAGGATGTACTAGTTCTCCTACAGGATCCCTTGTTTTACTACAGGATGTTACAAATTTACAATGCGAAATTATTATTCATCGAATTACCAAGCAAATCAACTCCAAATTGGATGGGACAAAAATTTTTATTGACTAGGATGTCTTAGGTCCCCATTCCAAGTGAAATCACTCAAAAATACCTCTGTTAACCCACGGTAAAAAATAGTAGAAAATTACTAAACAATGTAAACTTTGAAACGAGAACTATAAACTCAAAATGGGAACTCTTGCCAAAAAATCCCAAAAAAACATCACGAACAGTGCTAAAAACGAAAAGTGTGTATACTGGAATGATGGTTTTTTTTAGGGTCAATTTTGAAAATGTTTTAAAAATGGAAATGAAAACGAAATTTTCGTGCAAAAAGCACCTTGAAAACGAAAAAAGTGATGATACTGGAACGATGATTTTTTTAGGGTCAATTTTCAACATTTTTAAAAAATGCTAGTAAAATCGAATTTTTATGTGCCAAAACAAGTTGTTTATGAGGAAAAAACAAACTAATGTGTTTGGTAAAATAACATTTTTCTTTCCTAAGTATAAATTCAACATGTTCTCAACCATAACATGCTAGATACAAAAGAAATTGGAATTTTTTCAACCATAAAATTAAAAAACCATGACATTATGAAAAAATTACATGACTAAATGATTCAAAAGTCATTATTTGTATATTGAATGAAACATACATTATATCTCTATTTAATGTTGTATTGTAGATATTCTAAACAATAAAAATTATCATAATTAAGACATAATCCAACATCATAAAAATGACTCATAACTTCTCATTTAACACCATATGGAAATCAAAAATTTTATTTCAAGATACAATGCAAACATCAGTTATACAAACTGTCTTAAATAATTATTCAAAATCAGTCATATTTTCTTGCACACCATCAGAATTCACATCTTTAGATGAGTGACTGGATGCTGAAGAAGAAGTTCCATATTCTTCTCTTTCATCAACTAGTGCCCCATTTGATTCCACATGCATGCCCAACATTTCAGGTTTCAAAATTCTTCTAGATCTACGACTGGTTTCAGCAGACTCCCATCTCAACACTGTTCCTTCTGGTAACAACCTTTTCAGAATCTCTATCATCTTGAAGAGAAGAGTTCATCTCTTTGTTAAATTGAAGTCATAAACAAGTATGTCAACATCCTCCAATTTTAATATGTCTGTGCGACAACGATTTATATTTGTATCCTTTCTTTTTCTATTTCCGCCATTTTTTTTGTCAACTACCATCTCTAGCTTATACACACCATTGAATGGGTGTGTATTTGTGGCATACCAATGTACTTCAACACTTGTAACATCCTCATTTTATGTAAAGACCTTTATAACTTTATCAACTCAAAATGGATAGCCATTGGGATCTCCATCTGCTAGCACTGCGATCATGCAACCCTCCTTAATATCCAATACTGAACCCCTATAAAGTTCTTCCATGGCTTCACGTTGTGCACGAGATATTCTAGAACCAATATGCATCTCTCTTTCCTCTGCTTGTGAAGAATTAATAATACCTTGATATTGTTGTTGTTCAACAATGTTTATTTCCTCATGTTCATTCGACACATTTTGTGGCCAAATAAATGAATTTTTCAAAGGTATATCTTCATTTGTTGTTGTTGAAATGATATCACTTTGATTATTGAAAAATGACTCCCACCAAACTAAATCAGCAATGTCAAAGTACTCATATGTATATCTAATACTTTTTTTAATTTCTTCCAGGCAATCAGAATAATTTATATCTCTATTCTGTTTGCGTGCATTCTGAACTTCACCAATTGATTGTAATAACAATATTTTTGATGCAAATATTGGATGATCTAGAATGAACTTCAAAAATTGCAAACGTGATGACGGTGCCCATTATGTAGTAGTTGAATACTTCTTGCCCCATATTAGTGTTTTCCGATCAATTTTTTGGATACGAAATGGATGTTGGAAGCTAATGTCATTAAGTTGTTCAATGCATTTGCCTTCACCATATGATCCCATAATAAACCTTCGCATGTCAACAGTTTCTTCCAACACATCAAAAGTAGGCTCTGGCATGTATGATTTCTTAATACATTCAATTAATGATGGCAAACTCCCAACTTATTTCCTCCTCAATGTGATTGAAAAACGACTGAACATTTGATCAATATGGTCATGAGTGTGCCCAACAAGAAGGAAACCAACCTTTACCTTCTGAAAAATTTTCAATTCAACAAGCATGTTTAGATATCCAAAAACAACTTGAT
>APFE030274608.1:51302-86379 GCA_000404065.3 Pinus taeda | reverse complement strand
AATTTATTAAAATATTACAATTTTCTAAACTTCTAATGATCTTTAAATATATAAGGAGAATGAAATGGAGGTTTGTGGATTATGGCTTTTGGCAGTAGTCGCCGTAGTTTTTTGCAGGTCCATGGCAATCGATTTGAGCCAATATTGCAGGAGATGTCATAGATATGGAGCAAGGCTCCTTTCGTGTGGATTGTTGGACGTTTTGTTAACATTGTGTGGTCTTGTTGCTTTATCCTAACCCCATGGACTCATAATCGATTCAATTGTTTTTGTCATCAAGCGAGTATGTTCTTTATTGGTGTGTTTTCATAGTGCTTCTATTCACCATGCCATGGAGGACGAGGTTGAATTCAAAGCCTTGGTGCAAGCTCAAAAACCTCGAGGGAATTCTTTTGCCCCACCAAAAATTTGTGAAGAAATTAGCTAAGATCCCTGAAGTGGAACTCTCTTCTCCATATCCATGCAAGAGAGCTTTAGCTCTCTTGGAAAAAAGTGTTGATCGACAAGTTTATGGGCTTGTGGTTGAATATAAAAGTTGTTGAAACCTGGATCTTGGAATAATGGGTCCCCAAGCTTCAAGGTCAGATAACTTTGTTTGTAGTAGGAAGGGGCTTATATGCTTTATTATTGGAAAGAGATTTCATTTTAAGATTAGTACCATATTTCATGGGATCTAGGGGCCTCTTTATCACTCCATGGACTCTATATTTTAGTCCAGATTCTAAGAGTATTGTTCTACTAGTGTGGGTCTAGCTTCCACACCTCCCTCTTCATCTTTCAAGGCCTAATGCACTACAAGACATTGGAAACAAGGTTGGTTACTATCTGGTTAAATCAAAAGCAAAAGGAGGTCAATTTTATTATGCTCGCATCTATGTAGAGGTAAACCTCAATGAAGGTTTACCGGAGGCCCTAAAGATGAATCTAGGAGAATGGAGCCATATCTAGGAATTGGACTATGAACAATTTCCTTTCAATTGCAATGATTGTCATACTCATGGGCACTTTGCCAAAAAATGCCCCCAACTAAAAAAAGATGAGCAGGCCCAAGCCCATGTTTATAAAGAGACTAGTTTCCAACTAGCACAAAAGTGAATCAGGAATCAACAAATCAAGGCTGCAACCCCAAAGAAAATATGCTAAAGCAGATCTAATGTCAGAACCCTCTTTCAACAAAAATTCTTTTGAGGCTCTTCAAGATCCAAATAAGATGAAGATATCCCTCTAGATGAAAAGCCAAATGAGGATAAGGGAAATACAGAAGTGTTGGTGGACAATGAAGAGAAAGCTCCTTCAAGGGTCACCTCTCCAAATTCAGAGTCATATTTTGAGGAAAAAACATTAGCAATGACACCCTCCGCTCTTGCGGAGATGAAAAGATTTGCCCCAAAGTTATGCCAGAAAGCTATGGCAATTAGAGCAGCTTATGAAAAATCATGTACCAAAGGCAACGCTAAAAAATCCCTCTCCTCCACCTCTCACAAGAGGTAGGAAATCCAATAAAGAAAAGCAGGAACATGAAATGAATGCTAACTTAGCTTCAAGATCCCAACTTTGCGTGGACTCTTTGTTCCAAAAACCTCTCGGATAACACAATGTATTGTTTCTGCATACTCTTATGCTCACAATATGTAAGAATTTACTCTTGTTAACATGTAGGACTCATTTGTAGTACATGTGGAAAATATTGGTATTTGTCTCCCATGAGTTTAGTCAGTGCCTCAATAGAAGATCGCATGGAAGAAATGCAATGTTATGAATTCCCCGTATATTTACTGTGACCAGACACAAATTTCATATAATAATTACTCCTTTGTGCTTAAAAAATAATAATCTCTAAATATATAAATGATAACTATATCCAAAAAAAACATTGCATTAGTCAATATGCAAATATAAAACAATTTAAAAAATCATTTTCTACTCTGTTAAACTCCAAAAAAAAATCATAATTCTAGGTTTCATGATATATCATGAATGTTTTGGTAGACATCTTATATTAATAAACATGTTATTGCATCAATGACATGCTGCTAACTTACAACACCACATTCACCATTTTAATATAGAAAAATAAATCTCTAAAAAGTACGGTTTCTTCCTATAAAATATTAAATCAAAGTGTTAATAAGAAAATGCCCAGGGTTCTTCACGGATGTTCATGTCATTATTCAAATGAGGGATAGAATGAGATTTAAGTCTGACTGGATTCCATGGTGATTTATATGAGTAACTGATTCGAATTAGAGTTGTTGATTAAGTTGACCAATGTTTTTTTGTATTTGTGTTCTTATCAAGTTGAAAAGGTTGTAAAGAGTGTAAAAAAAATATCATAAATAATTTGAATGATAACATTAATGATGGGTTCTTTTAAAGAAATTTTTTATAAATGTGATGGTAATTGTAAAATAAAAATATGTTTTTGGTTATAGTGGAAAGGGAATGGGAATATTCTGATATATAGGCTTTCAAATTGACCAATTAGCTTGGCATCCTTCATGTGGGACATTATAGTCATTGAACCTAGAAAATATAAATAGAAATTTTTGTTTAAAAGTCTAACATATATCTTAATTTCTACTCATAACTATAACATATATCTTAATTTATATTCATAACTGTAACACATATCTTAATTTCTATTCATAACCATAACTTGTCTTTTGTGCAATGTGTAAATAGAACCCATCATGGCCTTCAAGAAACCTCATTAAATTTTGTAAGTGTTGCATGTAAGTAACCTAAACACTTATATGATATTCTTGCAATTAACATCTACGTGTTGTTTAACTATATTGCAATGAAATACTATCGCCATACTCATTTGATACACTAATTCTCACCAATAAATACCAAGCTAAAGTTGATCATATTAAACGATAAGGGAAAAATTGAATATAGTTTATATTGAAACTCTCACAAAGAATCATGACCACTTCAAGAAGCATGTGAAGGGCGGTGTTATGTGTGAGAAAAAAATCAAATCAAATAAATATAATATTTAATATTTTCTTGACTTATGGAAGAAGTTAAATGAGTTTCGTATTGAGATTTATGGTTCATAGGTTTTGAGATTTATGGTATTATATGAAATGAAGTTTATAAATATGTTAGAAGCTTTTATTTGTAACTAGGGGAAAAGGTGTTCACGGGCTTTGGATTGATGGTGGATGGGTGTATTGTTAAGACACTCCTTTTTATAGTTTTTTGGTTCAAATCCTCTGTGGGTGGTCTCACATGCCTAGCCTTAAAAAAAACACAATCCCCGGGGGGCAAGTCAATTGTCAAGCGTCGTGAAAATGAAGTGTTATGTACCAAAGAGATCTGAGGTTCAAATCCCCCTGACTTACTTTTGTATGCGGAAGGGACATACATAGGCACCTAGGGGCTATAGTGGTAGTGGTTGGAATTGACCCCATGTCACATGAGTATGAAAGCAACCTAGTTGTCAATTCCTCTAGTCAAAAGAAAATTAAGGGAAAAGGTGAAATTGTGAGAAATGTGTGAAAAATGACTTGGTGGGAATACTCACATATAGTAGAATTGAAGATTTTTTATTTAAATTTGTTGATAAATTAAAGGCATGAATCCTATTCATGTGGTTTTTCCAATTTGTGGGTTTTCCACACAAATCTAGTGTAGTATTGGTGACATTTATCATTTACTCCATTTTATTTTAAGTTTATTTTGGCTTTTGATTTTTATTTTTTATTAACAAATGGTATTAGAGCCATTGACTCTTGTTGCTATTGGTATCAACTAGGTCTATTAAGCAGCATGGAGACAATTGTTATAAATGATATGGAGAAGTTGAAAGGGTTTAATTTTACCCTGTGGAAATCACATATGTAGGATATGCTAATTTTGAAGGATTGATATTTTTTGATTGAGGGAGTGGAAAAGAAACCTGAATCGATGAAGATGGAGCCTTGAATTTAGTGGATAGCAAGGGCATTGCTACAATCCAACAATACCTGACAAAAAATTTCCACTTCAATGTCGATGGTGAGAAGACAACAAAAGTATAATGGAAAATGATGTGTGATTTGTATGAGAGAAATACAACATCAAATAAAGTTTTCTTGATGAAAAAGATGTATAACCTCAACATGAAGGTGGGTGCTTTAGTTGTAGAGCATTTAAATGAATTTAATATAATTATCAATCAACATGCCTTTATCAAAATTATTGTGGATGATGAAATTAGAGCCATCATACTCATGTGATCCATGCCAGACATCTAGAAGAATTTAATAGTAGCTATGAGAAATTCAACACTTGCATTGAAGTTTGATGACATTAGTAATAGTTTAATGAATGAGGAGTTCTGGCACAAATTAATTTCAAAAAATGAGGAAGGATAAACTCTATCCTTTGTTGATTATGGAAGGAAAATTGCATGTAATAGATAGGGGCATTTTGTTAGTATTATTGACATTGATGTCAAAGGTGTTTTGATTCTGTGGCCCTCTGAACAATGGAGCAATGTAACCAATGTAACTAAATTTTATCACTTGTAATTCATTCTTTAAGGAATACTCAAAAAACAATGGTGACATCACTATGAAAGAACATCATACAACCATAAGAAAAGAGTTCCCTTAACAACAATTATTACAGCTGTATGTGTTTATCTAGTTGCTTCACCAATAGGTTTTGAATCACACTATTTACTTAATGAAGATATCTACCTAATGAAACCTTGCATATTCTGCATGTATACACATTTGAACTTGAAAACAAAATATGAACTTATCTCTGTTATACATTGGATATACACATCAAACACAGGGCACAGTTTATATAGATTTTCATTTTAGTGGGTATTGAAAAACAAGAGGTATTTTTCTAGTGTGAATCCAAAAATTGATACTCTTGCATGCATTTCTGCCTCAAGCTTGGGGTAACTATAACTTGGCAATGACATTTGATTTAATGGTTGATAAATGGCCTTCAATGTGTGAAATCTTCACTCTATTGCAGCAATTGGAAATTATTCTTCTAAATAAATATTATTATGTGTAGTTTATTTGATATTACAACAAACAACGAACAAAATCACAACTGCAATTTTCACCAAAAATAAAATGCACTGTTGGAACAAAACTGGAACTGAGAAAATAGAGCACACACAAAATAAAAATGACACCGTTATTTTTGGACAAATGACCCTGGAAAAACCCAATGTGGGAAAATTGGTGTAGTTGATGAGGGTTTTATTATTAAATTCAGCAACAAATCTGAGTACAATAAACTGGAAGTCAAACCGAAAATTCTCTCTTGATAAATCACTAGCAAAATATCTGAGAATTTTCTCTCTCTCCACAAGCAATCCTGGCCTGATCTAGAGCCACAATCAACTCCCAATATGCCTGTGTCAACCTCTACACAGGTTGAAACTCGCACTGCTTGGAATAGTTGTTATCTGCCTTTTCTGACTGTCTCTGCCATTAAGAAGGATTCATTGGCCTTTTGGAATAATTTTCTCGACACTCAACTACTAAATCGATCTCTCCTCTAGCTAAATTGAACTGCCTCCTTGAGGATTTGCACAAGCCCTTGTGCAACCTCCTGTCGAATAACTCAACCTCTCTTTTTCGCCTCTTTCATCTTTGGAAAATCCATTGGAATCTCTGCTACTACTCCTTGTCACTTCTTCTTCCTTATGGTTCAGACTCTTCCACCCTGCTCTACTACTACATCTAGATAACTCGATTTACCAAGTAACTCGCTCTCTTGGTGTGTCTATTTCCATCCCCTTCATACCACTCTTATAATATCTCTTTGATGAACCAACGACCATGATTAGATCTCCATCAACGGCTAAGATCATCCCAAACTCAATTCATGTGAGTTTCTAGAACATTCTCATGTTTCCTTAATTAATTTCTATTAATTATCTAGTTGTCCTAAGTTAGACTTAAGAAAAATTTAAATAATGGTTAATTATTTAATTAAGGCATTTCACAAGCTTATCTCGCAAAACATTTTATGGGTTTTGAAGATCTCATGTTCTTAGCCTCTTCGACACAAATCGAGACTAGAACACCTGTCCGATGCTACAAAAACTAACACAATGTTTAACATATATGTTGGAATATGACCAATTTACAATGTTACTCCCCTTATAACTTTGCAACCATATCTTCACATCTGGAGAACCCTCATGCGTTCCTCCTAAATACACAACTAGTAGATGGTTTGGTTCAACCAATGAAATCAGTCCATGATCACTTAGTGAGATGGAAAGAATGTCAACAAGTATCCTATTTGTAGGCATTAAATTGGTAATATGTAGCAGATGAGAATCCTCTAAGTAGTGGTGAATCGAGTGTGACATTAACATAATAATTCTAGAAAGAAAGATGTGTCATCAATGTCAAAGGAATGACAAAGGGAGCATGGAAGAGGATATTCATAGGGATTTTTACGTTGTGGCAATTATAATCGTAAATCTTGTTTGCTTGGTGATGGAGATATATCAGTAACATGGCTTTGTTTTCATGAATCGACAGTTTAATGGTTTGGGGAATGGACCCAATGAGTTGGGCATGCTTTTAAAAAGTATATCACAGTCGACCTTGGCCTCTTGACATGAGTTAGGGATCATGACAAGGTACAATTTCAAGTTTGCAATGCACATATATAGAAAAGTGCTCCACATTATGAGGGTTAGAATTATGTTTGTGGTGGAAGGAGTCCTCGATTTGAGCGTTGTTATAGAAAATTTATTCCATCAGTATCAAAGAATCCTAGAATGATCCTTTTATCAATAAAATTGTTACATTAAAAATGGAGTACTCACATTTAAGTAATTGTATTGCATATATTTTGTAAGGAGATAATGGTAAATGGCATAATCGAAAGGTCTAATTTGGGGCTTTTAGTCCTTTATATGTTGAGAAAAGGGATAAAACTACACATGTATTCTGGAACTATTGGTTATGTTCTTATTCTTGTACTTACTCCTGACTATAAATATGGTAGAATTAATGACAATTGTTAGATATTAGCAAACATTAATTATGAGTTTCTGATCATGAATCCAATAACATGTGCTCTCAAATTTCATGTTGGATGTGTCTCTTACTGACAACACTAAAGACTAAATTGTTCAAGCATGTGGATGAGTACAAGATATATTGAAACCTAATTCATGTACAACATATGAAAAGTGTTTTCTTCATGAGCATTTATGGCACAAACACTTTTTGAAGGTCCATGGAATGCTCCATAGATAAGTTTTATTTCTAACCATGATAAGTTGTCATCCACTAGTATTGCAGCCTACTTATAGGGCTTGGAATATGATGAAAGGGGTATGCCACATTCTTCTCACCTTGTTGCACTAAAAGATTAGTCAAATATCAATGATGATGAAGCTATAGATGCATATGAGAAGAATGTTCACAATATTGTTTATTTCCTTAAGTTTAAGGGACACATCAATGTAATCATTAATGAGATAGAATTTGAAAAGTCTCCCAAGGTTAAAAAAACTTTTGCAGCTTGAAAACAAAGGTCCTTTCCCTCTTGTTGAAGTTGATGAATATGAGAATACAATTCCAAGGAGAGAATTTGAAACATATGGACCACATGAAGCTAGAAATACAAACCAAATCACTTCAGATCCTGACATTGGAATACAAACAAACATCAAGCTACACACACACACATAAAGATGCATTTTTGGAAAAATGTACTGCTAGCTAATTGAATCTTGAAGAGAGATCTAATTTGAAAATTTATTGAAAGGAGAGAAAAATAGAGATGAAGAGGAGAAAAAGTGAGATGGAGGAGCAAAGAAGATAAAAGGGGTAGAGACACAGTGCAGAGTCGAGCTAAAGAAAAAGAGTAACTCAGAATTCAAAGACTAGGTAAACCAACAAAGTAAATTTTAATTTTGTCAAAGGACTGGTGTCTCCTTTCAGGTAGTATCCTGAAAAAGAACGCATTGGAGCCTATAAGAAGAGGGAGTGGGTGCTCCTAGCAAGTTGTAGCTTGCAGAAGAAATGCAAGGTTGAAGGCTTATATAGGTAGAAGCCTACACACTTGATGTAAAAGAGGGAAAGGGTGCTTGCCTTTACATCATAACAAAAATCTGTGGTTCTCTCCCTTTATGGGTTTCCACTTATATATAGTGTCTACATATGTTGCTCGTGTGCTTGTTGTATTTTTTTATGATTAATTGTTGAATAACTTTGCTAATTGTTAAATAAAATATGAAAAGATTGTTTAAACAATTAAAATTGGCCATTGTTAAAAAATACAATCATTGATTCACCCCCCCCCCCCCTCTTAGTACTTTTCTAATTTCCAACAATTGGTATTAGAGCCAGGTTCCTTCTATACCAACCTAACATTTGGAAGGAAAATATAGTTCATAAGAACAACTAGTTAGGAATGGATTTCAACAAATAAATCTCCTTTGTTTGATGGTACTAATTATACCTTTGGGAAAGTAAAAATGAGGACATATATAATGCCCCTTGGCACAGTTGTCTGGGGTGCAGTGAAGAATGGCTATGAAGAGCAACTTGTAATAGCTAACAAAGATGACGAGCTTGGATTTTCATTCAATGCCAAAGCCATGAATTCAATCTTTAGCGGGTTAGCTAAGCCCGAATTTGTAAAAGAAATGCATTGTAAGATTTCTAGAAATATGTGGGATAAATTAAAGTACATTCATGAAGGAGATGGTAAAGTGAGATTATCCAAATCACAAGTTGGCATAATGCAGTTTGAGTCCTTGAGAAAGAATGATGATGAATACATAGCTAAGTTCTTTCTTCGAGTTGATGAAATTGTTAATGTCATGAAGAGTCTAGGTGAAAAATTAATGAGTCTACAATAGTCCAAAAAGTCCTGAGATCACTTCCTACCAAGTTTAATCCTAAACTAACAGTTATTGAGGAAATGTCTAACATTGAAACCCTAATAATGGATCAATCGCTTCGCTCTCTAACAACATATGAAATGAGAATAACAAAAGGAAAGTCTACATCAAGAGATACATCATTCAAATCAGATAATAAATCTATAGAATTCTAAAAGAGGTCATGTTCAGGCTCAGATGAAGAAGAAGCAAAGTGTGAGAAGATTGAAGAAAGGGACTGGTAAGTATAAATGCAAACTTCCTTGTAAGTGCTTTAATTGTGGAAGAGTATGGAATTATGCCTCAAATGTATATTTAAGAAGGAACAAAATAAGTCAAACGGTAAAGAAAAGAGTAAATATAACGGAATAAAGAACAAGGAGTGATTTAAAAAAAAAAAAATTATACCCAAGATACCAGTTTGTCAGAAGACACAAATGAATCTTTTGATGAAGAGGGAATTAGTGAATTCATGCTTACGGCCCTAGAGTCTCAACCTAAAAACTTAATGAGTGTGAGTTGGGTGAAGAAAACGAGGGTGGAGTTGACCTTCAGGGAGAGCTAATTAGTGTTCTAGAAGAAATTGATAGGCTCAAACAAAATAACAAAAAACAAAAGAATTTTTTGATAACATATGTTAAAGAATAGCCTAATTCTGAAGATCTTCTCTAGTTAACATTTGAATTAGAAAAGGCCAAAAAGGTTGAATACATGCTATTACAACTCAATTAAAAGAGAAATATAAATAACGCAATAAGTTGGAAGAAGTAGTTGCTTTGAGAAAGAAGCTAGAGAAAACACAGATTGGGTTAAATATGAACCTTAAACACATTAGGGGATATGAAAAGTTAGATGAGATACTAAATGCTCAAATATCTCTTCTTATGAAAGTTGGTTTAGGGTATGGAGGAGAAACTAGTAAGGAGAAGACAAATGATAAGAAGACCATCAACTTCAACAAATTTTTCACAGGAGATAATGACAACAATCAACAACTAAAGAATAAGGATGTTAATAACACACCTTAACAACAACAAGGTAGCAATGCATCTCAATAACAACAAAGGAATAACACCATTAAGCAACAGCAAATGAAAAATCCCACTCAGCAGCAACAAAGGACTAATCCTACTCAACAACAACAAACAAGAAGATTTGAAAAGTAGGCAATATGTTACTAGAAGCCTTATTTCTTCAAGAGACAAAACTATCAGATGTCAAGAAGACCATACTCCCAAGCACCGACTATCCCCATGTATGCAATTTTTTTCTATGGAGATTGTTAATTGTGCAAAAAAATTGGTCACAAAGCAATGAACTACAAAGCATATATTAGAATGATTGAGATAAGAAGTGAGAAGATAAATTAAAGAGCAAATTTGTAAATGTAAGAACAAACATAACTAGGAACAATAATCCATTTTCCCTACTTTTAGATGTCATTGAAAGCTACTATTGCCACAAATTTGGACATAAATCTTATGAATGTTAACACAAAAATTTTAGATTACAGTTTCAGGGTAATCATAGGATAAAGAAACACATGTTGTGGAAAAGGAAAAAGGAATCGAAGAAAACCAGTAAGTGTGGCCTTGTTCTTTATGCTCAAAACCAAAACAGGAAATGGTATGTAGATAGTGGTTGCTCCATGCATATGAGTGGAGATAAGAGCACGTTTCTATCGCTAGATGAAAATAAATATGGAAATGTCACCTTTGGCAAGGATGCACTAGGGGAAATAGTGGGAAAAGGTACAATAAGCTTGAATAATGGTAGAGGCAAGGAACTGGATGTATTTTTTGTGGATGCACTAAAGCATAACCTGATGAGTGTGAGCCATATGTGTAAAAAAGGATATGATGTCATATTTAGGGCTCAAGAATGTGAAATAAAGTCATCTACAACAAGAAATATATTAGCCAAGGGAATCCAAACATCAAATAATATATATATCTTCTAAAGGAAGAAAATGAAGAATGTCATCTGGAAAAACAAGATGAGTGCTAGTTATGGCATAGAAAGCTAGGGAATCTAAACTTCAATCATATCATCAGAGTCAACAAAAAGAGAGTTGTAAGGTATTTCCCCAAAATCACAAAGCCACAAAATCATATCTGTAAGTCATGTCAAATGGGGAAATAAGCTTGTGTTCCTTTCAAGACTAAAGAGCAACTATCAACTAGCAAGCCACTTCAATTAGTACACATGGACCTATGTGGAATTTCTTGAAGAAAAGAACCTGAAGGCGAGTGTTAATTCATGTTAATGATTGATGATTTTTCCAGACTAACATGGGTAGCTCTCTTGAGAGAGAAATAAGATTCATTTGAGAAATTCAAGGTATTTGAAACATTAGCAGAGAATCAAATAAGATGTAAAATAAAGTGCATATTGTAGAAATAACTTGAAATTTGTAGTTGCTAATGAAATCATACCTAATTCAATAGACACAAATTTCTTCTACTAAATTTTGCGAAAGGAAAATTGACAATAGAAACACATGAAATCATTCAATCACAATGAACCCAATTTTTGGTGGGGAACCCAACTGGGAAAAACACTTCCTTTGTTTGTATTATATCATATGAGAAAAATGATCTATTATAATAACAAATTCAGTTCTTGAAGCTCAGCCTGCATTGTAATATTGATCTCCTCTTGAGTTTTCTCTGGCCAATACTTTGCCAAAATAAGCCTCTTGCTTCCTCCTATTTCCTTGTGCAATTCTTGCTCCTAAAGAATAGGAAGGATCCTATTTCCTTATGTAAATCCCAAGAGAAATGTTTCGCCTGCTATATGAAAACTCTATACACTCACTAGTATATAATAATGATTACAATTATGCCTTTTTCCTCCACTTCACTAGGAAAATCGAATTGCGTGCATGACTAGGGTTATTTTTAGTAAATTGACTTGTTAACTAAGATATCAGTGAGTTAACAACAGTTACAACTACTCAAATGAACTCATATTGACTCTATTCTAGAATAGAGCTCAAATAATTGAGTTTCACTCAATATAACTCCACTAGATTGCTAGATCTTAGCAATCAACTCGTGTGTAACTCTACTTCTTGCCCACAGATTCGAATTGACTAACTTAACTCAGTGATTTGGCCATGTCACTCTTGCTAATTGCCTGCCAACTCATCCTGCTGAAGTGGAAATTCAAATTTCTCTATTTGACTAAGGTACAAGTCAAATGAAGCCCTTTCTTGCTACAATTTAACACTCCCTCTTAGCAAGAAAAGGGTTATGTACAACCCCAATCCCGCTACTTTGTAGGAATGTAATCTAAGACAAATAACACTCCCTCTCACTATTGTTGTTGCTATTGCAACTGAGAGCATCCAAAATACTAAATCAATTGTCTCTGAGCTGTAGCTGTCTCTTGAGTCTCTGGTTGCTACTAGCCTATGTATTGTCACTCAAAATCTGACTGCATCAACTAAAACTGAGCCTTTTGCTATTGAATATTGTGGGTCCCTGTAGCAAGGGTAATGATCCATGAGAAGAGTATATTGTAACTTTTTTTGCTCTCCTATGGACCTTGCCCAAATCTTTGCAACTCTGGTACTAAGGCTCTACATCACCCCACCTCACTCCTAGATATATAGTTGCATGCATGGCGAAATCTACCTTTAGCTTGTAGAAATTTTAACTCGAACACCAATTGTTTTATTTTTCATTAACAAAATACTTCAAATAAGATTTCCCTTTACTAAACACCACATCATATCCACGATCTTCAAGTACAACTACATAAACTAATTTTTTCTTCATACCAAGCACAGACATTACATTCTTTAGGTGAATATGAGAGCATGACTCCCTCTTAAAGGTGACAATGCCAATCCCTTTGGTACTATATCTCCCATCATCTCCAAGCTCTATGGGTAATTGTAGGTCCTCCTCTAGGCTACTGAAGAACTCCTTATTTCTTGTCATATGATATGAAGTACTAGAGTCTAGGTACCACTCACTTCCTATTACTATGCTTTCCATGCAAGCAATGAGGGTGAAATCCAACTTGAATTGTGATGTGAGAGCATGTCCTCCTCCTGTTGCTACATGCTCCTTACTGGATTTCTTATGTGGATACTTTGTTGCATAGTGTCCATACTCATGGTAGTGAAAGCATTTAATCTTAATGAGGTCTTTCTTCTCACCATGGTTTTGGCTAAATTCTACCTCGCCTTGGGCTTCTTTCCTTTGTTATTATTTCCTTTTCCAACTAGAGCACAATATTATTCCTCATCAGATTTAGATGAGACTCCATCTCTAGTGTTTCTTCTAATATCCTTGTGCCAAGTCAGACCAAAGTCTCCCCCAATTTAGGAGCATGTCTCTTCCATTAACTAAATCCTGATAGTTGTGTCAGTACATTGGAAGACCAAGGAGTGTTGAGGTCACAAGATCAGATGGTGGCACAGTCTCTCCAAATCCTCCAAGTTCATCTCTCACCTGAGTGAATCTGGATAGGTATTGAACAATAGTTTCATTTTTATTCATTCAAATGTTCTGAGCTTATCTTTCAATGCCAATTTCCTGGCATCGTTGTTGCTTTGGAATAGATCTTTGATGGTTTTCCACATTGCATAAGCAGTCTCCTTGCCATACAAATTCGAAACCACATGGTCTTTGAATCCCTCAAGGATAATCCTCCTAGCTTTTGCAATATCTTTCTTCCATTGAGACAATTGTTGTGCATCTGATGCTGCTAGTTTTGGAATATTAGTTTGTGTGTACTCCAATAATCCATTGTTATCCAACACAACTTCTATTATGTCTTTCTATGCAATGAAATTCGAAGTTACCTCTAATGCATACTCAAGCTTCAATCCATTGAAAGACATTGTTCTTTCACTGAAGAAATTCTCGCACTCAAATTCTTGCACAACAAATCTGTTATTCAAAATTTCTCAGATAGATGATCAGGAACCTGGTTTCTATGTAGTTTTCAATAAATCTAATACCATGTAGAAATAACTCGAAATTTGCAGTTGCTAATGAAATCACACTGAAATCAATACACACAAATTTCTTCTACTAAATTCTACAGAATTAAAACTGACAATTGAAACACATGCAATCATTCAATCACAATGAACACAATTTTTACTGGGGAACCCAATTGGGAAAAACCCCTCCTCTACTTATATTATATCAAATGAGAAAAATTATCTATTACAATGACAACTTCAATGCTTGAAGCTCAATCTGCACTACAATATTGATATCCTCTTGAATCTGCTCTAGCCAATACTTTGCCAAAATAGGCCTCATGCTTCCTCCTATTCCCTTGCACAATTCTTGTTCCTAAAGAATAGGAAGGATCCTATTTCCTTGTACAAATCCCAAGAGAAATGGCTCACCTACTATATGCAAACTCTGTAAACTAACTAGTATACAATAATGATTACAATTATGCCTTTTTCCTCCACTTCACTAGGAAATTCGAATTGCATGCATGACTAGGGCTATTTTTAGTAAATTGACTAGTTAACTAAGAGATCAATGAGTTAACAACAATTACAACTACTCAATTGAATTCATACTGACTTTATTCTAGACTAGAGCATAGATAACTGAGTTTCATTAAATATAACTCCACTAGATTGCTAGATGTTAGCAATCAACTCATGCACAACTCTACTTCTTTCCCACAAACTCAAATTGATTGACTTCACTAAGTGATTTGGCCATGTCACTCCTACTAACTACCTACCAACTCATCTTGCTAAAGTAGAAATTCATATTTCTCCATTTGGCTAAGGCACAACTCAAATGAAGCCTTTTCTTGCTACAGTTTAACACATATGATCACACAGAGGCAGAGATTTTACATTAAATGAATTTGAATATTTATGTGATGAACATGGAATAAATAGATAATATATCATTGGGATACTCCTTACTAGAATGGAGTTGTTGAAAAGCAAAATAGATTAGCAAAAAAGGCTAGAGCTATGATGGAGGAAAGGAACATACCACAAGCCTATTAGGCATAAGTTATTCACACAAGAATTCATATACTAAATAAAGCACATCTCAGGCCTAACCGTTACAAGGCACCCCATGATTTATGGCATGGAAAACCAACATCATTCAAACGCTTCAAAGTTTTTGATGGTAAATCTTATATTAAAAACAATGATGAGAAATTGGGAAAGTTTGATGCTAGGGAAGATGAATGAATCTTCTTAGGGTACTCAATTAAAAGAAAAGGGTATAGGTGCTACAACAAAATACTACAGATGATAGTTGACTGTATGGATGTGAAAGTTGATGAGGAACTATATCCCAAAAGCAAGCAAATATGATTTATCAATCTCTTTGAGCAACCAAACAATGAAGAAGAGGAAGTAGTTTGAAGATGTTGAGGAAGAATAGATCCATTCAAAAGCACCTTTGAGGTATGTACAAAAGAACCATCATGAAAATCAAGTTATTGGTAACAAGAATGTAGGGGTTCAAACAAGAAGAAAAATTGTTGAGATATCAGATGAAGCTCAAATTGCCATGTTGCCAGT
Source organism: Pinus taeda (assembly GCA_000404065.3). NCBI lineage: Eukaryota > Viridiplantae > Streptophyta > Pinopsida > Pinales > Pinaceae > Pinus > Pinus taeda. The sequence continues at coordinate 70,972 of APFE030274608.1, read as the reverse complement.
ATTAAACCCAAGAGTTTTTCTGAAGCAAGCAACTATGAACATTGGATAGATGCCATGAATGAGGAATTGGACCAAATAGAAGAGAATGAGACTTGGGAGCTAACACGAAGATCATCAAACAAAAACATCATAGGCACAAAGTGGATCTTCAAAAACAAACTGAATGAGCAAGGGCATATTATCATAAATAAAGCAACGTCGGTATGCAAGGGCTACGCATTGGCAGAAGGATTAGAATTTGAAGAAATTTTTTCTCCAATGGCAAGGTTAGAAGAATTATAATGTTTCTAGAATTTTCTTGTCACAAAGACTTGAAATTATATCAAATAGATGTGAAGTCAGCCTTCCTCAATGGAGAGCTTGAAGAAGAAGTATATATAGAACACCCTGAAGGCTTCCAACTTAAGATAATCCTAATGATGTTTGCATATTAAAGAAGGAACTCTATGGACTCAAACAAGCGCCACGAGCATGGTATTCTCATTTGGACAAATATCTTCAAAAGCAACGCTTCAAGAGAGGTACAACTAACAACAACTTGTATATAAAATCTAATGATATGTTGATGACATAGTATTTGAAGCAACAAAAACTCCCTAGTTCAATGGTTTTCTAATGAAATGAGGCCATAATTTGAAATGCCAATGGTTGGAGAATTTTCTTCCTTCCTTGGTCTACAAATCATACAAAACTTAGAAGGCATGTTCATATCTCAAGGGAAATACTTAAGAGAAATGTTGTAAAGTTCAGAATGGAGGATTGTTCCCCTGTCACCACTCCCATGGTTTTTGGATGTAAGCTAAGCAAGGATGATGAATCGCCAAAAGTTGATCAAAATTTGTATAGATCTATGATAGGTAGCTTATTATACCTAACAACTTCAAGACTGGATATAATGCTAGCAGTTGAGTTAGTAGTAAGATATCAATCGGCTCTAAAGTAAAGCCAACTCTTAACAACAAAAAAATCTTCATATATTTAAAAGGCACAATGGATTATGGATTGTGATATCCAAAAGGAAAAGACTTTTCCCTGAAAACTTACATAGAGATGTGTATTGGTCCAGTTGCATAAATGATAGAAAAAGTGCAAGTGGCGATGCATTTTTCTTAGGAGAATAATTGGTTGCTTGGTTGAGCAAGAAGCAAACCTCAGTCTCATTATCTACTTTTGGAGCTAAATACATAGTAGCAACAACTTGTTACACACAAGTACTTTGGATGAAACAAACTCTTCAAGTCATGAAGGTAGCATACAATGAACCAATCTCTATCAAATGTGATAATACAAGAGTTATAAGCATATCAAAGAATCCGGTCCTTCACTCTAAAACTAAAGACATTCCCATCAGGTAACACTTCCTTAGAGAGAAAGTTGTTGATCAAATTGTAAAGCTAGAGTATATATAAACTAAAGAATGAATAGTTGATATATTCACCAAGCCTTTGGCAAGAGAGTCTTTTGAATATCCGAGGCAAAAATTGGGAATAGTCCCTTCTCCCTCTTTTCATTAACTTAATTTCAAAAAGGAGCATCTAAATACTATTGAAAATTTGAAAAAGGGAATAACAATCTTAGGGGAAACTTCTACAGTCACAAAAAAAAACAACAATCATTCTACATATTTACAAACAAAGCCTCCCTATTAGTAACAACAAGAAGTTACATGGAGGGCACCCATGCAGGACTGGTTTCTATATTTTTTCAATGCATCACTAGTAGCAATCGAACTCAAGCCCTTGATGATATTTGGAGGCTATACTTATGTTCAATTATCTTTTCAAACACTAAAAGAGGGAACATTCTTGTATATCTATTTTTAGCCGTCATTCATGCAAGAGTGTGGCACACCCACTGAGAAACCATGTGCCTTTTGTAGATAGGATGCAAAGCACATTGTAGAACTACATGTTGATCTCATCTATCCACACTTTCGGTGAACACACAAACAAGGCACACTTTTGGAACTAAAGGTATCGTAACAAAGATGAACAACTACAATAAGAGAAGGTATTGTAACAATAACAAACTTCCATCAGATGAATAACAATAACAATCATACGAAGAGCTTCTATAGTCACAGGAACAACAACAATAATGATTTTTATACAGAACAAGCATTGGAAGTATATTAACGACGTGAAAAATTCAAAGAAGAGGGCAAGTGATTGAGCCTTCAGTCAGCCTTCGGCCAGCCTTGAAGGGGCCCCCTTTGGTTATCTTTACACAACACTACTGCACCGAACTCCAACTGCACTGAATGGTTTCATTTTCTAGATTTTCCTTTCTTCCTACCTTCCTTACCCCTGCAAATTTAACATGCATAAAGGAAATTCAAAACTCCTGACTCAAATATTTTCCTTCCACCAATCTCCAGACTTAACGGACATTAAATTTTGATCTCCTTAAAATTTAGCAAGCTCCGGAAATTACAAGCTTAGGAAATTCAAATGGTCCTGACTACAAATATACGGACATTAAAATTTGATCTCTTGACTTGGAAGGTTTTGTAGACTTCACAACAGCACATTCCTTGACTGACAGACATAGGGGTGTTGAGGCCCTTTTTCGTAGGTGTGACGTACTATTATTTGCACCCAACGGCTTACGGCTCAGTGTTGCACTCTGCTCAATATTACCTACACTAGGTGAGCTGCGTACAAGTATAGTCAATTTAATTCCTGAGACGACATACAAACCCAGGAACACCATGCCCATCTTCATCTGATTACAGACCAGATGACTACAGATGACCACAAACCAGATCTTTTTATACTGGTTACAGACAGGCAGATCTTTATATACCCTAAAGAGTGCTATCGACGCGCTAGGCTTTTGAACTAAGTTTTTCAAATGATTTTTATTTTTAATGCAAGATTATATTTATTTTATTATTTTTTAAAGTTGATGAAGTAATATTTCAATTTCATTTTTGAGACACATGTAAGATATTTTCAACTCTTCAAATAAATTGAAAAAGCCAAGAGTACCCTTTTCAAGAGAACTCGTAAATAGAGATAGTGGTATTTTTTGAAATTTTTTCATAGTGTATATTTTATGTTATTGAATTTTTATTCATCCCTTTTGAAATTGTTCAAAAACATTTCAAGCGTTATGTTTACAAGAAATTAGATGAAAAATATCATATGAATTTGAAAGTGTCAAATTCATATTCCATTGGATATAAGATTCTTTCATGAATCCAACATGATCAACTCTGCCACCTAAGGACAAATCCTGCCCTAAATCCATTAGGGTACAAAATGAGGTTGCAAGGAAATATGCATAAGGGGTCCTCAAACTATGATTTTGAGGACCTCGGGAACTCAATCAAGTGCTTAAATTCAAAATTCAAATTACTTGATCGAGCGTTAAAGAAACCCTCGATCGTGTCGTATATATGGTTAACCAACAACTCAATCGAGCTATTAAAATCCTAAGCATCTCCAATCTCCTACCAACTTTTATTAATGTTACTAATGGAAAATTCTACGGCTCAAGGGCTTGATTGAGCCTCTGCTATAAACAAGTAATTTAGTCTCTAAATTCGATTGTAGAAAAAGACAACAAACATCATTCATAGAGAAATATCAGAGCGTGAAAATTACACTAGGATTCACAATGAACATGGGAAATTAGAGATTTGGATCTAGAAAAGGAAAGAAATTGCCATCCATAGATGAAATATCAGAAAAAACTTGAGAAAGGATGAGAAAAAGACATCAAACATTGAGAGAACGATAAGAACATGTAATTCAAGAAATTCATGCAAATACAAGTAATTCAAATTGTCTCACTTTTCATATTACTTGCTCTATATTATATGCATTAGGAAATATGATTGAAAACCATAAACAAATGGAGAATGAAACAAAAAAACTATGATAAAATAAGCATTGAAAGTAATACCATTTAGTTAAAAAATGAGATGTAACAATAACTAAAGAAAACAACTTGACACCATGGTGTATTGGAATTTTCCAAAACCACTATAATTCATGAAAATTATGAAACACCTCTGAATTATAATGGTTTAGGATAACCCACAAAAACTAAGGATGTGATTTAACCAAAGAAAACCATAATAACATAATTTCCATAAATTATATACATGAATCGCAATTCATGGCAGTCTATTTACAAGAGGGATTAGAAAAAATGGTTGTCACATAGGTGCTCCAAAACCTATAAACATTAGTTTGATATCCTTGTAGGTGTTAAAAGAGAGAAAATGTGTTAAGATCTAGAAGGAACAAGAATATCCCTACCTCCAATGTACATGAACTGGAAAAATATTCCTTGTTAAACATATATAACAACATTAAATTTTCATAACATTCATCATCATATATAACATTTAATGGTTACTTGAATCCTAAATTGTGATCCCTACCTTTGAAAACCTCACAAGCTTCTTCTTTCAATTCTCACATGAAAGTTATGAGAATTTTTTAAAGAACGAGTTTTTTAAAGACATATAAAGTGCAGTGTAGATTCGTGCTTGCACAAAAAGGAGTGTATTAATGCATATAACTATAATTCTCCATGGAAGGCTCATGTGATGAATCAATATTAAATTCATAAATAATAAATGTAAAAAGAGATAAATTAGCATGCATGTATTGATGATATGCTAGAAATTCTTACAATGTTAATCTTCTTACATTGTGGCAATCTAATGTCGATTAAATTCATCTAGTTGTTTCTCAACATGTAATTGTGAAATATATTGCAAAAATATGGCTCAACAATAAAAAGGGGAGTTCTTTATTTTAAACTTTGTCAATTTTTGATGAAAATATTTGAAAACATCAAAGACATTGGATATCCATCATTGCACATGCATAAAAAAGGTTCCTTGTAGAAACATATAGTTCTTTAAATCCTCTTACCCATCCTTGTGCCCTACTTAATTGTTGTGCTAAAATATGTATGGACATTCTCCCAAAAAAACACTCAAATAATTTGTGGCCCTCTTCACTACAAATGATAACAAATGTACATTCATTGTTGGTAAGTGTTTGAAACATCTTCCTTGTTCTCTAAGTCCACTAAAAAATCTATCTCTTGATTTCTTTTTGTTTACTTATCAACAATCTCAATGTCCTTCTCATCCCACATTTATTCCGTGTTTTATTTGGAATTGTGAAATTCTTTGTAGTTATGATAAGTTCTTCCTTGAAGAAAGTTCTTCTTACTATTGTTTTATGGTAATTTTGGTTACACGTTTTAAAACGTTAAATGATATGGTGCTTCTAATCAAGAAAAACTTTTCCAACTAATTTGATTTTGTATAGTAGGATTTCATATATTAACATACTTAAAACTTAGTTGAATAGGTTCTTGTTGATGATGTTGGATACCGCCAACATATAGGGGATATCCACGATATGAGATCCCAATTAGATCTCACAACATTTGGTGTAGGAGTCCCATCCGAAATACAACCTAGCCATAATTTACTTAAAGATATATGCCCTGGCTTCAACTGTTAGCATGAGGGAGAAGCGCACATGTGCTTTTGAATGAACAAGAGAGTGTCCCTTGTGAATGTTCGATTACATATGTATCAAGGTTCTTTCACTGCAAAGGGGAAATAAAGTGAGCCTCTAAGATAAAAGTAGCAGTACTACCCTAATGGAGACACACATGAATGATAAAGGCTCATCTAACATCCAGTGAAATATTTCACATAGATGTGATGATCGTTACAATCATTACAACACATTTCCAATAAGTTAAGCAACAAAGTCACAAAAATAGTTCAATTACTTCAATACATGTGAAAGTGAACCTGAATCATAAACATTCAAATAATGGCCTTAGAAATATCCATAATCCATGTGTGAAATTGTGTTGGCTGAAAGGTTTCAATTATTAAGCAAAAATTCTAAGATACATAAGTATAATGAACATCACTAGCTCCAATAGTGGAGCGCTAGAGCCACTAGTTGCTCCCCAAAAGAACTAACTATATCTCTCTAATGCCTTGTGGGAGAAACCAAGTGATGAGCCCCAAAAATGGATAATTATATGGGCTCATTCAGCCTCCTAATTCGACTTAATCCACCATTCTCATTAGTTTATTGCATGTTTTTTATTATATTTATGCTAATAGAGTGAATTGGGTTAGTCATTATGCCAACAAGTCTAATGTGTGCTTTGTGTAGCCTTTTTGGTCAATTTGAAGACAAAATTGAAGGTTTTAATGAGCACTTGGCAGCCAAATTCGTGGGAGAACAAGGGAGAGGATTTGTAGGAAGGTGTCCCCTTCATTTATGGGCCCTTAACTCGAATTCTCCACCATCAGCTCGGAGTTCAAAGGGCCACCAAATCAATTATCACAAGGGCAGCCAAGCAAGTCAAGTAGGACTGTTGTTAACTGCAAGTTTTGGGTAGTCGAGTCCCTAAAGTTTAGGAGGACTGTTTGGGTCCTCAATTTGTATAAATAAGAGGGCTTAGGGCCTCATTTTGGGGGTTAGCCAGTAGTTAGTCATTTTGTATTCATTTTGTAGTTCGATTTTTAGGCAATAGATTAGCTTTGCTTTCAGCACATTTTCAAGTTCTCCTTGTGGACAGTTTTTGTAATGTAACTATTCTTTGATCAATAAAGATGAATCCAGCTTTGCACCAGCTCTAAATCTCTCTTAGGAGGTTGTAGCTCTTGGGGTTGGGCCCATCTCAAGCGCCCAATACCTCCTTTGTTTACTTTCATGTGTCTTTGCTGCATTCTTAGAATAAAATCTGCTATTTAGATTTAAATCTTGTTTTGTTATTTAGGTTGTTTTTTATGAGTAAAATAGCTTTTCATGCCCAAATTTAGTTGTTAACAGAAAAAAGCTTCAAGAAAAGGGCCATCAAACATTTGTGGTTTCACCTCTCCCTCAGTGGGATCAGGAGCTGTGACTAGGATGACGTTGCTGCCAACAAAAACACTGATTTTGCTTTGCCATGCAATCACTAGTGTTTGATTTTCATGTGTAGAAGTTGGTTACAAGTTCAGACTTTCATTTTCTTAGTTGCATGAGATAAAATACATGGTTTCATTGTAGGTCATACTTCTGTTCATTCTCTTTATTGGCAGCTAACATATTAGGTCAACGTAACTAGGTCTTTGAATTTACAAGTCTTTGTTGGTTCAAATTGGAAAAATGACTTGCAGAGCTCCTGTACCACTTCTTCATCTGATTATTCTCCATCAGCACCATCCACTCCACCCTCTACTTAGAATCCTTACCTCACGTTTGCCACATTTGCTCACATGACCCTAGTTTTTGTGCAATCATTGCCTTAGCCTTCTTCGAGCCAAGTTAGCCTTCTACACCTCCTCACCACTCCATCCACCAGTCCTTAGGCCGCTTTAGACCCCTATCCTACCTCCAGATCCATCCATGCACCTTCCCTCACTAATCCATCCTCTAGAAGCTGATTTTCAAACATCCTGTAGAAATTTCTGAACATCCTGTAGAAATTCCTGAACATCCTGTAGAACCCCTGCAGACTTCCTGTAGAAGCTCACAAGTGAGGTTTCCTGATAGCCAAACCTTGTGAGACTCCAGGGAAGAGTGTTAGGGACTCCTTAGACCCTCTTTGAGCCTTTCCAACCATTTCCAAGCATTTCGCCTCCTTGATCCACCTCTGCACAGTCAAAAACAGTTAAAAGCACATGCATGATAATTCTAACAACTTATTCAAAAATGCAAAAATATGTTTTCTTCAGATAGTGATAACTTAGACACATGCATTTTACCTTCCTAGAAGTCAATGGCATTCCTTTTAGTAGCTTGCATCCTCTTCCTTGCATCAGTAGGACTAGCTGGTAGAATTAGGGTTTGCTAGGGTTTGCGTTTCTTTTTGGCTTTCAGTTTCTTTCCGCAAGTAGATTAGCTTCCTTTGAGTTAGCTTTCATCCATCAGTTAAAAAGATTCTTCTAAGAGCTCACAAAAGTTAGCTTAAGCCCCTAGCGGACTTGTGCCAGCTGACCAAGTGACATTTGCGGCAAGAGCTAGTACTTGTGCATACAGCACCGTCGCTTCCAAGTTTGTTACGAACTACCGGGTTGATAAAATTAAAGAAGGGAGTCCCAGGAGTTGCCGCATTATTGCTGCAATACTGGGGCCCACCACAAACTGGTCCCAATCACTTCACTACGCATTATATACCCTGTTCAGTGCTTTGTGTACTTCATTAAATGCTTCTGCATGGGTAACCTTCTGCGCACTCATTTTTTTCACCCTATGTCGTCCCTTTTATCACTCAGGTTGTCCCTAGGCTCCTGTTTAGGGATACGGCCGAGGTAACCACAAACCAATCTTTGGATTGCAGGTTCTAGCCCACCTGCAATTAGAGAGGGCTCTCTCTTAATGATTCAACTTTTGTTGATGATGTTAGGCTAGCTGTTGGCTCACGGGTATTTTGTTTGTGATTGGATGGAAGGTAGGATTCTCAAGCAAAGAGGCAAAGTAAGGTGTGATAAGTTTCGAACCATTGGGCGTGGAGTCATGGATTGAGGCTTGCTATTGCATTTTCTTGGTCACAAGGGGATTATGGAGCGGGATAGCCACACAGGATACAATTATCAATCTATTGAAAGGATGGAATGAAAATCAGGGATGAAAGGCAAAGGAGAATCATTTCATCATGCTGAAAAAGAGGAGAAATGGATGGAAGGGGATCTAGGAGCAGTTAAGAATTCCTAAATATTCATTCATATGTGCAAGAAACAGCGTAAACAAGATCATTTAAGTATACATGCTCATAGCTATTTCTGATGAAAACATAGAAAAATGCAGAAATTGAACTTAAGGTGTAGTGAAACAAATCTTAAGCTATTCTTTTTTCCTTCAATTTAGAAGGCGGAACGGTGGTAAAAACATGAAAATTAACAGAGAAGAGAAACACTTATTGAATCATGTAGAAGCACAGGAATTCCGTAATCACTCCTTGGCCAATTGAACACATCAAGCAGTTTTGAAATCCACACTTTCAGCAATCTTTGATTATAGAAATTATGACAGTTACAGTGCGGGACTCTGCTTGGAGAAAATGCTGGGAAGAAAATTAATAAATGTTTTCGACTCACTAACTAAACAACCTACCAACCAACCAACCCCTCACTACATTGTTCAGGTTGGTATATATAAGAAAAATATCAGAAAGACATTCATTACAATTGACCTAAACAGGTCTGCTAGAAAAGCTCTTCAAAAATCTAAGTGTTGCTGGAATTAAATGTAGGTAAGTCCTTTTGGCTGCGGTAGAGGCAGCTGAATCAGAAAAGACTACAATGTGGCCTTTGGAGGCTTGATGCGTTGCTGCTGGGATGATTGTGCTTCGGGATCTGTAGTTCTTCTCTGGTGTGAGTTAAATGTGCAATGATTATGATTTGAGGGCTTTGAGTGGCTTCGCCCTCTTTCTTTGACTCTGCTGGAAGGTATTAAATGTTCTCTTGCTTTGGGCCGCTGCTTAAGATTTTCACTGATACTCTTTGCCGCTACATTGATGGCTTCTGCCGCCTACTGATACTTTTTGACATGCTTGCTACCTGATGATTTGATCTAATACACTTTAAACTCTGTCATTGGTCCTCTGTTGTCTTTAAACCGGATCAATTTGGCACGATGAGGCCATTTTCGGGCTTTTTCTGCGCACAATGGGCCAAGGAATCAAAAGATTCCGCAAAGATTCCTCGAAACGGCCTATTTCCCGTAGCGATGCCCGATTAGCGCTTCGCGCTAATCGCGCATGGAAAACTGCCTCTGTTTCTTGTTCTGGAGCTCTGAAGTGCAATTTCTCTTCCTGCGCGAATTTTCGGCTTTCTGGATACTGATGTCAGCAGTACGGCGGATGACGTCAGCCTGCGGTGGGTCCCTGGTACAGAAGTGACATGGCAAGGTGCTGATACTGAGGGCGATGCGATGAACTTCTCCGATGCGATCGCAATATCGCATCGGCGGGGAACGGGAAGGTGTTTCAGTTGGACATTTGGCGCTTGCGACCGCCGATCGTCGATATCGCGATATCGCGTCGGGTGGCGACGGATGGGTCATAAATTGCATGGAGAGGATACTGCGATCTTGCAATGTGATCTGGCTTTTAGGATCTACAGAGTGTTAAGGAAATCGGCAAGGGTCTATTGTGGTCGGAAGAAATGAGTGAGTGGATCAGCAGGACGCTTGAGGCCTCGAAAGGGGTCCGATAACCTACAAGGGGTCTTATACTCTGGAAGGAGTCCATTGTATTTGGAAGATGGTTCGAAGGGGCAGCATGAGGGTTCTTGCTAAGTTCCAGGTAAGCTGAGCAATTCCCAGGGGTACTTATGGTTATTTTTCAACCAGGGGGAGGGATATTTACATAGGGGATTATTTACATAATTTTAGTAGGGGAATGGGAAAATATAGGGAGCTAAATAATAATGTCAGTGGTTAATATGGGGATGGTGAGGAAGTGCTAAGTTTCAGAAATCTTAGGCTACAATGGAGGAATAAAATCTTATAGAGGGGATATGGAATTCCTTTGAGTAAAGCGGATCTTTACCCAAGCTAATGCTATGAAAATGATGGAACTTAAGAGGTATCAAGCAGATCTTGACCTCTTTTGGGGAAGCTAGTTAATGATTGGGGGGAAAATGGAGAAAGGGAGTTAGTTATACCTGTTTCTGAGCTTCTCGCATAGAACTGCCTGCTGATTGTGTCCTGAGTAAAGACGACGCCTGGAAATCTAGAACTGATCAGCAATTAGGATTCAGCAACCCCAAAACTACCTACCCAGCCTACTTACCTAACATTTTTCTTCTTTTGATTTGGGTGCACTTAGACTTGCAAACCCATCATTCTATTTTTTCTTTTCATGCTTTCCTATCTACAGACTACCCTTATTTCATCCGAGGGCCCAGATTAAGCCGTTGGGCTCCTTTGATTCTCTACCTATCTAAGAATCTGCCAAGATTAAGCTGTTTGGATAGATTTACATTCTCTATATTCTAAAACAGAAATTTAAACCTAGGGAGACCAAGATTAAGCTATTTGGACCTCCCTTTAACTGAAACTTGGCGATACCGAAATAACTTCTCAAAATTTGGAAGGTAATTAAATGAACTATGAGTAACCTTCTTCGCTTGGAGACTGTTAAGAAAATATGGAGCATTGCAGCATGCAAAGTATGACATATTTGGCCTGTAAAAATGTCAATCATGAAATATGAGTAACCTGCTGCAACAGGAGGCTAATAGTGGCTCCACTTGTGGATGGTTTCTCCTTGTGAGAAGCCAAGAACAGCAGGTCAGAATGCCTTAGTCTTTAGTTGCTGTTTTCTGCAAAAATCGTTTCCGCCGGCTGCCTTATTAATCCTACCTACCTACCATAACCAACACTTACTTTGTTGTCAGGTGAGATCAAATAACCAGTGCAGACACTTAAGCAACTGAAGAAAAGAATGAACTCACTGACTGACTGTTAATGAACTTAAAAGTGTCATTCGGTCATGTGCCCTCATGATCAAAGTTGTGGCATAGAAAGACTGTTGCTGATGTATTTGGCTTTCACAGAGAAAGCATGCTAAAGAACTTGAGTTAAGAAGAAGTTCCATGTAGTCTGCAATAGGATCAATAAAAACATTATGTAGGATAGTCTCTTCTGTGCCTTCTTGGTCAGATGGAACAGCCGTATCCTCGGTAATAAGCCATGCAACTGATTCTTCTATCTTTGCTTTGAAACCAAAATTATACTCCATCTGTGAATCAAAAGGTACCACTATTTTCTTCTGACTTGGGGAAGGAAGACTAAGGCAGAATTCTTTGCCTTCTTGGTCGGATGGAACAGCTGCGTCCTCCGTAATAAGCCCCGCAACTAACCCTTATGTCTTTGCTTTGGAACCAAAATTATACTCCATTTGTGAATCAGAAGGTAGCACTATTTTCCTCTGACTTGAGGAAGGAAGACTTCGGCAGAATTCTTGGTCTTCTTGGTTAGATGGAACAACTGCGTCCTCGGTAATAAGCCCTACAACTAACCCTTCTGTCTTTGCCATGAAACCCAAATCATACTCAATCTGTAAGTCAGGAGGTAGCACTATTTCGCTGTGGATTGGGGGAGGAAAATTTTGAAAAAAATTCTTTAGGGTCGCGAAAACTATATGATTGTATTTGAGATTCCAAGAGTGCAATTTCATTTTCATATCTTTCAACAACTAACTCAAGAAAAAGTTTATTCGGGCGGCCTGCTATTTTTAACAACACCGATCTGAAAAATTCTTCATTAAGCTCAAATTCTGATAAACTTTTCCTGAATTCATCTAAAGCTTCATCAAATGAAAGATCTTCCCAGAACTCGGTCATTCCGTCTCACTGTTAATGCTTTGGAATATGGACTATTTTGCTGTAAAATTGGTCCGTTCCTCAATGGAGCCTTTGATTGAAATTGAAGTGGAGTCACGAGGTGGATTCCTTGACTTTGAAGTGCCTGATCTCTATCCACCATCAAAGATCAGAATTGAACATGAAAATCTCTGAAGAAAAGGAGCACCTTCTCCAGAAAGTGGGGTTTACAGAAACGAGCAAAGCGATTTAGATCCCCAGTGGAGAACACAGGTCGACCGAGACTTTTACAAGTCGGTTTCTTCCTCTGTAGGGTTGCGGACTGGTTTCATGAATTTATCTAAGGAGGTCCCCAGTATGGTTGCCATTATGTTATCACTCAGGTTGTCCCTAGGCTCCTTATAGGGATACGGCCGAGGTAACCACAAACCAATATTTGGATTGCAGGTTCTAGTCCACCTGCAATCAGAGAGGGCTCTCTCTTTAATGATTCAACTTTGTTTATGATTTTAGGCTAGCTTTTGGCTCAGGGGTTTTTGTTTGTTTGGGTTTGGATGGAAGGTAGAAATCTCAAGCAAAGAGGCAAGGTAAGGTGTAATAAGTTTCAAACCATTGGGCCTGGAGTCATGGATTAAGGCTCGCTATTGCGTCTTCTTGGTCACAAGAGCATTAAGGAGCGAGATAGCCACACATGATACAATTAGCAGTCTACCGAAGGGATGGAATGATGGAAATCAGGGATGAAAGGCAAAGGAGAATCATTTCATCATGCTGAAAAAGAGGAGAAATGGATGAATGGTGATCTAGGAGCAGTTAAGAATTCCTAAATATTCACTCATATGTGAAAGAAACAGCGTAAGAAAGATCATTTAAGTATACATGCTCATAGCTATTTTTGATGAAAACATAGAAAAATGCAGAAGTTGAACTTAAGGTGTAGTGAAACAAATCTTAAGCTATTCTTTTTTCCTGCAATTTAGAAGGCGGAAACGGTGGTAAAAACATGAAAATTAGCAGAGGAGAGAAACACTTATTGAATCATGTAGAAGCACAGGAATTCCGTAATCACTCCTTGGCCAATTGAACACATCAAGCAGTTTCAAAATCCACGCTTTCAACAATGTTTGATTATAGAAAATATGACAGTTACAGTGCAGGTCTTTGCTTGGAGAAAATGCTCGGAAGAAAATTAAGCAATGTCTTCGACTCACTAACTAACCAACCTACCAACCAACCAACCCCTCACTACATTGTTCAGGGTGGTATATATAAGCAAAATATCGGAAAGACGTTCACTACAATTGACCAAAACAGGTCTGCTAGAAAAGCTCTTCAAAAATCTAAGTGTTGCTGGAATTAAATGCAGGTAAGTCCTTTTGGCTGCGCTAGAGGCAGCTGAATCAGAAAAGACTACAATGTGGCCCTTGGAGGCTTGATGCGGTGCTGCTGGGATGATTGTGCTTCGGGATCTGTAGTTCTGCTCCGGTGCGAATTAAATGTGCAATGGTTATGATTTGAGGGCTTTGAGTGGCTTCGCCCTCTTTCTTTGACTCTGCTGGAAGGTATTAAATGTTCTCCTGCTTTGGGCTGCTGCTTAAGATTTTCACTGATACTCTTTGCCGCTACATTGATGGCTTCCGCCACCTACTGATACTCTTTGACATGCTTCTACCTGATGATTTGATTTGATACACTTTAAACTCTGTCATTGGTGCTCTGTTGTCTTTAAACCGGATCAATTTGGCACGATCGGGCGATTTTCAGGCTTTTTCGGCGCACAACGGGCCAAGGAATCAAAAGATTCCCCAAAGATTCCCCGAAACAGCCTATTTCCTATAGCGATTAGCGCTTCGCGCTATTCGCGCATCGAAAACTGCCTCTGTTTCTTGTTTTGGAGCTCTGAAGTGCGATTTCTCTTCCTGTGTGAATTTTCGGCTTTCTGGATGCTGACGTTAGCATGACGTCAGCCGTACGGCGGATGACGTCAGCCTGCTGTGGGTCCCTGGTACGAAGTGACAGGGCGAGGTGCTGGTACTGAAGGTGATGTGTTGAACCTCTCCGATGCGATCGTAATGTCGCATTGGCAGGGAACGGGAAGGTGTTTTAGTTCGACATTTGGCGCATGCGACCGCCGATCGCCGATATCGCGATATCGCGTCGGGTGACGACGAATGGGTCATAACTTGCATGGAGAGGAAACTGCGATCTGGCCTTTCTATGGTCTGCGGAGTGTTAAGGAAGTCAGCAAGGGGTTTGTTGCGATTGGAAGGAGTAAGTAAGTGGGTGCGAAAGGCGTTTGAGGCTTCAGAAGGGGTATGATCATCTCAAAGGGATTTTATACTCTGGAAGGAGTCCATTGTATTTGGAAGATGGTTTGAAGGGGCAGCATGAGGGTTCTTGCTAAGTTTCAGGTAAACTGAGCAATTCTCGGGGGTACTTATGGTTATTTTTCAACCAGGGGGAGGGATATTTACATAGGGGATGATTTACATAGTTTTAGTACGGGGACAGGGAAAATATAAGGAGTTAAATAATAATGTCAGTGGTTAATATGGAGATGGTAAGAAAGCACTAAGTTTCAGAAATCTTAGGCTGTTATAAGGGGATAGAACCTTTCTTCAAAGAGAGTATGGAACAACTTTGAGTAAAGCAGATCTTTGCCCAAGCCAATGCTATTAAAATGATGGAACTTAAGAGGTATCAAGCAGATCTTGACCTCTTTTAGGGAAGTTAGTTAATGATTGGGGGAAAATGGAGAAAGGGAGTTAGTTATACCTGTTTTTGAGCTTTTCGCAGAGAACTCCCTGCTGATTGTGTCCTGAGTAAAGATGACGCCTGGAAATCTGGAACTGATCAGCAATTTAGGATTCGGCAACCTCAAAACTACCTACCCAGCCTACTTACCTAACATTTTTTCTTCTTTGGATTTGGGTGCACTTAGACTTGCAAACCCATCATTCTATTTTTTCTTTTCATGCTTTCCTATCTACAGACTACCCTTATTTCATCCAAGGGCCAGATTAAGCTGTTGGGCTCCTTTGATTCTCTACCTATCTAAGAATCTACCAAGATTAAGCTGTTTGGACAGATTTACATTCTCTATATTCTAAAACAGAAATTTAAACTTAGGGAGACCAAGATTAAGCTATTTGGACCTCCCTTTAACTGAAACTTGGCGATACCGGAATAACTTCTCAAAATTTGGAAGGCAATTAAATGAACTCTGAGTAACCTTCTTCGCTTGGAGACTGTTAAGAAAATATGGAGCATTGCAGCATGCAAAGTATGACATATTTGGCCTGTAAAAATGTCAATCATGAAATATGTGTAACCTGCTGCAGCAGGAGGCTAACAAGTCTATTAATTAAATTTTCATCACAGAGAGTGAAGCTAAAGACACTTTTTAATTGGCAATGTTTAAATGTTTGAAGTTTTTGATTTTTAGGCAAAGTTTTGTATTAAATTTTCTCGAAATTTAGGAAAATGCGTTGGAATTTTAGGTTTGAGTTATGGAGTCTACATAAATTATCACATATCTCAATAACTTTTTACTATATTAATTAGTTTTAATTAATATTATATAAAGTTAATAAATATTTATTAGTTATAATTAACTCATCAAAATAATTTGATTTGTTTTTTTTTTACAATAAATTGTTTATTCTTGTTAAGGTAAGTTAGTCATTGTCATTCAAGTTAAAAAGTTATATTTTCAAAAAAAAAATCTATATAAGACCGTTCTGTCCAAATTAACTCAGAATTAGTTTGCCAAATTTATCTTGTGTTATAAATAATAGAGATTTAGAAAAATTAGGGAAATAAATATAATATAAAGGCTAAAAATATAAAATAAATGTACTAGCGTTTCTCATAGATTGTATTCTAAAAAAATCTTCTCACTCAACTTCGAACCTATATGTTATATATTCCTCCACATGGTGAATTCCCACCAACAAAATGTAGAGAGTTACTAATGTTAGCGTCTGCCTTCCTCAATTCTAGAGTGTCATGGCTATTCATATGAACCTTAACAATTACACTATTAAGATAAAGATAAATGGATATGTACATGAACATAATACATTGATATGCACATGAACTTTTGAATAACTGTGAAGTGTGAGAAAAGCATATTTGTGAAGTCAAACATCTATTAGTTGCCTAAATTCAAGAGTTAATAATGTTAGCTTTGACCATCTTCAATTTGAGGGTGGCATTCATATGAACCTTAGCCATTACTGCATTAAGATGGAATGAATGTACAATAACTTTTGAAAACCTTTATTGTTTGGAGAAATTATGAGGAAAGCTACATCAATTTTCCATAAACTTTGCTACACGCATTCAAAATATGAAATTCTAGAATTGTTCTAAAACAAAATTACAAAATAATTAGGGATTATTAAATTCTCGTCAATGTTATGGATTGAAATTTTCAAACTGAGTTCATAGCCTTTATATTTAGAGATATTATTCATCCTAGTATGATATAGATGTTGTATTGTTTAATATTTTCACTCGGTCAAAATAAAATAAAATAAAATAATCAATGATTTTAAGTGTCAGTAAAAAAATTTCACTTGGTCAAATTAAGTGAAAGTTAAAAAATAAAAATAAAAAGTAAAAGACATAAAATTAACAATTATAATTATAGCTATAATTATAATTAATTATGTCGTAAGGCATTCCCCTCTGAAATGAAGTTCCTCTTATGCCAGGTGTATAGTGATGGGACGTTGATTGTAATGTTAGACAATCGAAACAATGTCAGTCATCAGATGAAAATCCGCTATTACTAGTTATAGTTGTTAGTTATAATTTGGTTTGGTACTGTCATAAGCCACCTTTGCGAGGAAAAAGATGATAGAGGCTCTTGCACAGAGACCAATAGCCCTTTCTGGTCATTTTTTCAATGAGTTTCCGGAAGACAACGTAGCCTTTTCTGGGCATTTGTTTAACATGCTACAGGAAGACGTCAAGAGTCCCGAGATCACAACTTTGAGTGTGAGAATACACATTTCGTGCAGATTGATTTTACAGAAGCAGTAATGATTACAGGGACAAACAACTAAGAAGCATGGATTTTCCAAATTTCTTCTCCACTTCACTCATTTCATTTCATTGTACACCATTGATTTACAAAAGAAGTAAGGATTACAAGGATCAACAGCTAAGAAGCAGGGCTTTCTTCTCCACTTCACTCGTTTCATTTTCATGGCAACTGTCCTGAGATGAAAAATTGTACCTTGTCTTCATCATTCTTCCATTCCTCCCTTGCTTCGTTTATCCAATTTGGTTGGATAATAGAAATGGCACACACCAATGCTTCCACATCCTCATCCTTTCTTGAGAGTGCATCTACCACCACATTTTGATTCCCTTTTTTGTAGATGATTTCAAAGTCATAACCCAACATCTTTGTGACCCACTTTTGTTTCTCTTCAAAGGATAATCTTTGTTCTAAAAAGTATTTAAGGCTATCATGATCCGTTTTTACCTTGTAGTGTCTTCCCATTAGGTAGGGTCACCATTTCTTAAGTGCATGTAGTATTGCCAACATTTCCTTCTCATAAATAGCTTTGTGTAAAAACTTTCCCTTGATTGGATGACTTTCAAAAGCAATGGGTCTTTCATCTTGCAATAAAACAACACCAATTCCATTTCCTGAAGCATCACATTCCACAATAACTGTTTTTGTGAAGTCCGGTGTAGCTAAGACCGGTGCTTGGCACATTGCCTCTTTAAGATGTTCGAAGGCCTTTGTTGCTTCTGGAGTCCATGAAAATGCATCTTTCTTCAATAATGTCGTTAGAGGTGCTACTATTCTCCCATAATTCTTAACAAACTTGTGATAATACCTTGTCAACCCAAGAAATCCTCGCAGATGCTTTATGGATGTGGGGATTTTCAATTCCTTAATGGCTTTAACTTTGCTAGGGTCTACCTTAACTCCTTCATGAGATACAATATGACCCATATATTCCACCTCTTTTACTCCAAAGAAACATTTGGATACTTTTGCATATAATTATTTCTACTCCAATAGTTGTAGTAGCATGTCAACATGTTCAACATGATCCTTCCAAGACTTGAGGTAGATTAGTATATCATCAAAAAATACTAACACAAATTTTCTAAGGAAGGGTTTGAAAATGGAATTCATCAAACCTTGAAATGTAGAAGGTTCATTGTTAAGGCCAAAAGGCATGACCAAAAATTCATAATGACCCTCATGAGTTCTAAATGTTGTTTTCGGAATGTCTTTAGTCTTCATTCTGATTTGATGATATCTTGAATGAAGATCCAACTTTGTGAAGTAAATTGATCCATGCAATTCATCCAGTAATTCATCAATGACAGGAATGGGAAACTTATCTTTAATAGTGAGCTTTTTGAGCTCCCTATAATCCGGAAAATTGCACCATGATCCATCCTTCTTGTGCACCAATACTACTGGAGCAGAGAAAGAACTTTGACTCGGTTGAATTATACCAGCCTCTAGCATGTCTGCAACCATACGTTCAATTTCACTCTTTTGGGCATAGGGATATCTGTACGGCTTGATGTTTGGAGGAACACTTTCTGGAATCAGATGAATAGCATGATCATGATCAAAAATAGGTGGGAGACCTTTGGGAGTTTCAAATACCTTGGAATGATTGTCCAAGACTATTTGGAGATCTGCAGAAATAGATGATTCCAATGTGGAAACATCTAGTGAACATAATTGTGCAATTACACCTTTTTGTTCATTTTTAAGAAGCTTTGTCATACCATTAGAGCTGCTTATATTTCCCGGTTTCCCTGTAATACCTCTTAATACAACTTCCTTTCCTTCCATAGAAAATTTCATGAAAAGTTCTTGAAAATTAAAAGATATTGTACCCAAGGATTGTAGCCATTGGACTCCTAGTACAACATCATCACCTCCCATTGGAATGAAAAGAATTGGGCTAGTCAATACATATTCTCCCATGGATAGCTTGATATTATGGCACTTTCTAGAGCAATTTATTGTTTCTCTATTTGCAATCATCACTTGACACTCTGGTGCTGGATATAGGAATCAATTCCATTCTTTTGCGACTTTACAATGAATAAAATTATGGGTACTTCCTGAATCAATCAACACTATTACCTTTTTCTTCTTTATTTGTCCTTCTATCTTGATGGTTTGAGGAGTGGTAATTCCAGCCAATGCATTACAAGATATTGTCGAATTCATTTCTTCTTTATCTAGGCTTTGTTCCTAGAGTATATCTTCTTCCTTTGACCTTTCTTGCTCCTTTTCTTCTTCCTCTTCACAATCTATGTAGAATAATTTCTTCTCAGCACACTTATGACCTTTAGTGTATTT